>JANHAO010011816.1:0-16738 GCA_026873985.1 Saraca asoca | reverse complement strand
ATTTCTCTTTATTATTTGTAGCACTTTTATTTGATTTAGGCAACTTAGATTGCAAAACTCTAGTAGTTGGTACAGAAATCTCTGTAGGATCTGACTTGTATTCGCCAGTACTAGCTACAGTTACATCGTGCACTTGTGGAATAAAACATACATTAGCTCAATTGGCTCTTTTTTCAATAGCATCTTTGGAAAGTAATTCCACTGACTTTTGAAATAGATAAGCCCTTTTTTCCAAAAGTTATGATGCCAAAAGAATCATCTGGGTTATGCTGAGATAAGGTGGTTGATAGGGTATTCTTTGCATCTTCAACAGATTTTCCCACATACTCCTCTGGTGTCAATGACAAATATTATATCCCTTTGGGATATATCCTAACTTTGAATATTTCCAGGAGAAAGGTTGTTGACATTGGAATCTGGTTTCGATCCAAACTTCAGCCAATGGGAGATTCTTTTAGGATCTCAAGCTGCTAATCAGTTCTCAGATAGAAAATCAACAGAACAAGCAAGAAAGGAGGGAAGAGCAGTGGAAAAACATGATTATTTTTATTGTGATTTGGCCAAATTCAGGCGGCACTGGACCTATGTCCACGATAGTGTATTGATTAGAGAATATTTTTATAGAGCTTCGACACACTGACCTCTCTTTTTAATATTCATCTCCTTCCTGTATTTATAGAGGAGAAGAGATTATAACTGTAACTGTACATGTAGTAAATCTATTACATCAGACATTAAATATATAAGATATGATAGGTAGACTAAATCTTACAATTCAGCTACTATAGATTACCTTTTATAGGTAGGCCCCATGTGTCCATTGGGGCAGAACATGAATTGGTCTTCTGTCTAGCGATCACCCAAGTTGCTAGTCGCACCTTGTTAGCCAGATCACTTGGTCTGAAAAGCTTTAGTCTTCGAGACAGCGAGGTCGAGCTCGCTCTATCATAGATGAGCTCAGGCTAAGGAGGTTGCTTCGTGATGCAACCTAAAGGCATAGTGATTTGTGTGCTTCTCGAGTTGAATCTTTGTCGTAATCAGGCTGTTCACTGATCCCTCAAAGACGATCTGAATTTTACATACAACATAAGCCCTCTAACTCTCAACTCACTTTGTGGGTTGGGAGTTGAGACTTTTCAGCATCTGTTCGATCAAAGTCTTCTCTGAGACTGTCATTTCATTTGTTCTAGATTGTGCTTTCTATGGCACGTGTCCGATGATTACTGGTGAGTCAACCTTAGTCCTTTCCGAGGTAATAAATGATGGTGGTTGGGGGGATTAATTTGGACCCTTTGGTGGATTTGAACTTGGCTCTATTTAAGGAAGGGGAAACCCCTTCTGCCTTTTCACTGAACAAACCATGAAGATTCTGGATGAACCACCATTATTGCCTATGTTCTGGCTTTCCATTGGGGCATGTATGGCTTGTTGCATAAAGAACTTGAAAGATTTGGCTTCTCTGATAACATGGAAATATCTCATATAGATCTTGGATTACATCCTCTTGGCATCACGATGAGGCAATTGTTCAGCTAGCCAAGTTGCTGGTGCTTCCTAATTTACTTCCTTCATGAATCAGATGAGAAGTCGAAGGCTGGGAAAATAAGAAGCAGTTGTGTTGCCGTCGCAAAAGCATTGGATGAAGAAATTTGGGGACCTTGATAGGCTCATGAGCTCTAATAAGCTAGGGTGTGTCCTTTTGCGGCCAGTCCTTCTATTTGGAAGAAAATTAGCTATAGCTTTTCCCCTTATATTTTTGGCTTTCCGATGTAGTTTTACCTCATTGAGGCTTTTTAATAAATAAGATTCCCCTTTGTAATTTCAATATGTCATTCTCATTTCTTGCATAAGCATTGCTCGAGCAATCTGCGTGGACTGTGTATAATCAAAAAATTACATGAGAGCTATAAACACTTGGTTGCAAATGAGCTATGAATTAGAGTTATCTCGTACTCGGGCTGATCTCATGGCCGATTAGGTAGGCAAGTTCACATAAGAGTTGTGAAATAAGAGTGAATGATCTCGTGCTCGGGCCGATCCTGTGGCCAATTAAGTAGGCAAGTTCACATGAGAGTTACGAAATAAGAGTAAGTGATCTCGTGCTTAGGTCGATTTTATGGCCGTAGTGATCTTGTGCCCAAATAAGAGAGTTAGCCGATTAGGCGATTCACCTATTTGCAAAATTTAGAAGTCAACAAAAGGATTTAGAACGCTTATATACAAATTACATGATTACAAAAATTTAATAAATAGTCTTGATTGTAAGGGATTGCTCTTGCTCGGGGTCTTACCAAGATGGTCTAAGCCGCTGCTTGGAAGGTTGCACCATGTAGTCTTGTAGGCAACCTCTCTTAATGAGATCTTCAATAACATCTCTTAACGCCCAACATTTCGAGGTAACTTGTCTGAATTCATTGTGATACACACAAAATTTCCCCTAGTTGATTTTGGACTTAGTGGGAGTCTTCAAGGGTGGAGGCTTTCCAAAATCCTCTTTGTCCCTTTCTATTACAAAAATCTTGTCTTGGGTATCTGATAGGATGCTATAGGAGCTATGGTGACTTGGAAATGGGGCTTACTAATCCTTGCTCTTCTTAGCGAGCTGAGGATCGAGGCTGTCTTTTTCATCTTTGTGGTTGCCCCTCATCTTATTTTGAGTCGAGCTACCTACCTCAGGCTTCTGTGAATTGAAAGTATCTTCCCATCTAATCTACTTCACGGCTCACTTGTAAAATTCACCCAAGCTGCTAACTGGGGACTTATTCAAGCTTTTCAGCAACTTTTCATCTCTATGAAGTCCTATCAAAATGGCAGCTAGGATGGCCTCATCTGAAGGCTTCTCCATATTGTTAATCTCACGTCTAAAGTGAGTAATATAGTCTTTCAACATTTTATGCTTACTCTGGAAGATCGTAGTGAGATGGCATGGGGGCACGAATTGCTTCTTTAGCACCCTGTACTAGTTAATGAACTTTTTCTAGCATTCCTCATAACTGCTAATGCTGCAAGCTAGGAGGCTTCTAAATCACATTTGAGGAACTTCACCCAATGTAGTAGGGAAGATGCGACACTTGACCAAGGAATTGCAAGTTTGGAGACCTATCTAGATGTTGAACAGGTCTAGATGGTTATGCGGGTCACAATCTGCATCGTATAGTGGAATGGCTATGTTATAGGTAAAAATCAACTTTGAAGAACAACTCAGCATGAATTCAGTTGAAGCCAAGTTACCCAAATCACTGAGGATGCCTAGCAAGCACTACCTCAATTATCACTAAAAGGCGATGCAATGAGATCGTAAGAAACACCATTGTCAAAGCAACAAGCCATCCTGCTCAAGCTCGCTATGCTAAAAAAGCAGCATCGAGTTCACCAAGCAAACTGCCACAATGACGCCAAGCTAAGAATCTCTGCTCAAGAGGATGGACATCTTGCTTGACAAAGCGAGAGTGAGAGACGGACACACGTATGCTAGCTTGCAGTAGACAAGAAGGGCCCATCCCACAAGAAACAACCTGCAAAAGCCAGATTGCAGGAGTTTTATTCTCTTTTACATTTATTTCTTGTTGTAACAAAACTATAGCTTGTAATCATTACATGTAACCCTTCCTTCCTCTATAAATAGAAACTCATTGTTAGAAGAGGAGGAGGCTGAAAAAAGAACAGTAAGAAGACACTTTGTAAACACTTTTCAATATAATAAAAGCTCTGTCATGGATGTAGGGTCTGGTTTCATCTAGATTTACCTGAACTATGTTAAAATACCATCCTTCCTCTCCTCTTTTCTCTCCCTCCATCATTGCACTTCAGGAAATAGCTTTAGGCCCAAGAATTCATCTCTATTGGCCAGGCTTTGGATCAGAATCAAATTCCATCGTCAACTTTTTGACATTGTTTATGGGGACCCATCTGCTTCCTAAAGTGTCCTTACAGCTACAATGATAAGAGGAAGAACCACAAGAAGTTCAAACACTCTAGTTGCACAGCCAGCAAATGTTCCCACTACTGAAGCTCACTATCAGTGAAATGACTCTCTCAGAATAGAAAAGACACAAATGTCTCATCAACCTCAGCAAATGGTTGAAGGTATGGTAAAAAAGCTAACTAAAACTGTAAAAGCACTAGCACAGGCACAAGTCCAAGGTGCTCAAAGACTAGAAGAGGCCATAGCACAACTCCAGTAGCTCTGTAGATAAGGTCAGAAGGAAACTCATGAAGATCGTGATAGTTAGTGACTGAGGGGCTCATAATAAGTGGAGAGCTCCACCCTCTAGCCCAAAATGTGGGACTTGATAATAGAAGAAGTCCTCCAAAGTCTCAAATGACTAGAAGAGCGCCCACGGCCTCAAAGCAACTAACCTCTCTACGAGGAGAGCTCACCAGTCTCTGTGAAAATTGAAATGTAGCCCTTCCCATAAAAACTCAAAGTGCCGGCATCCCACTGTATGACGAGAATAGCAACCCAAGCGACCACCTAGATGCATTTAATATCCAAATGGATCTTCAAATCACTAACCTTCTGGTCAAGTGCCATGTCTTCCTAGCTACATTAGGAGGTATACCCCAAGCGTGGTTCAGAAGCCTCCCGAGTCGCAGCATCAAAAGTTATGAAGAATGCCAAAGGAAATTTATTGACTAATATTGGGACTAAAGAGGTAGCTCGCACCTCTCTGTCACCTTGTAATCATCTTTTAGTGCAAGAACAAGTCACTAAAAGACTAGATAGCCAGATTTAGGCACGAGGCCAACTATTTAGAAAACCTATCAGAGGAAAGCATCTTAATGATGATCTTAACAAAACTTCGCAAAGACAAAAAGCTATACAAAAGCCTTTACAAGTCCTCGGCTCGAGATCTCGTTGAATTTGATGAGTAAGCTATCAAGCAAATAAGATGGGAAGAAATCTTTGAAATGGAGGAA
This sequence comes from Saraca asoca, assembly GCA_026873985.1. NCBI lineage: Eukaryota > Viridiplantae > Streptophyta > Magnoliopsida > Fabales > Fabaceae > Saraca > Saraca asoca. The sequence goes on along the minus strand of JANHAO010011816.1, from coordinate 11,818 downwards.
CCCAGACAGAAAATAGATCTCTGTAGTCCCATTACAAGTAAAAAGAGGAGTGATAAGAGTCACAGTCATAACCCCAATCCTTAGCTCACAAAGAAGGCAAAGCCCCAATGACCTAGAGGCCGCTTTGAAAACTATAGCATCCTGTTAGATACATAGGATAGGATTTTTGACACAGAGAGGCACAATAAAGACTTTGGGAGGCCCAAGCCAATAAGAGCTTCCCCCAAGTCCAGAGATCCAGGCAGATTCTACACTTATCACAACAAGATCGGTCACACCACCCCAAAATATTGGGCACTAAGAGATGCCATAGAAGACCTCATCAAAAGAGGTCAGTTGTAGGATTATATGGTAAGGCTGTCAGAACAGTGAGCTTAACAAACTCAGCAAATTATTGACTGAGAGCCAAAGCCTTCCATCAGAACCATATTCTAATCTTGTAACATTTTCTTGAAATCTTTATATATGAATTGTCTAGCGGAATGTTGTTTAAAAGAAACCACTCTATGTTGAACCTATGAAACTCATAGCTGATTAGCTAAAATTGAGAAACATTATCCAGCTAACAACAAGCGTTCACCTTACCATACAAACAAAAATGAAAACTTGTCTGAGGGTGAGATAACCTAAAGCCTACCTTGCATCCGAGGGTGAGACAGGTCTAGAACCTACCTTATGTCTGAGGGTGTGACTGCTTAGAGCCTACGTCACGACAATGCAAATGAAAACAAAATTGAGGGTAAGATAGCCTAAAAGCCTACCTCGCAATGAAAACAAGACAAAATTGAGGGTGAGATGGCCTCAAAGCCTACCTTATAATGAAAACATAAGGGTAACATAGCATAGAGCTTACCTCAACGACACACTCAAACCCAATAACTAGCTACAAGCTTGCCACAATGCAAGGACGCTGAAACAAACTTATTGTAGCTTTCATGCAACTAAGTATCCACAACTAGCATGCAGTTAGAAACTCACAACTCACATGTGATCTCCTATCAGGCGTAGCCTGCATGCAACCTCACTGTTGCCTATCATGAACCAAGGAGAGTCAAATGACAAGGATAGTAAAGAATTAAGAGCATGGCTGATTGGTCAGAAAAATATTTCATTAATCATCAGAAATGTACAAACAACGATCCACGAAGCATCTAATACAACCTTCAAAAGCTATGCAGAAGAACTCATACATTAAAAAGGCCTTACTTAATGAGGTAAAATTACATCAGAAGAAGAAGAAAATATATAAACCAAAGGCAAAAAGTCTGAAAGCCTAGTACTACCATTCTGGAAAGAAAGTGAAGAGTTGGATACAGGGAGACAAACTCCCACCAACAGGAAGACTGACAACTCCACTCTTGCAATCTTCCCATCCCCAGCCAATGGTTCCTCCTAGACCAGACCCAGAGCAATTCAAAAAGGCACCAATGGTCTAGTTGACAGAGCTGGATTCTATGGAAGGACCAAGAGGAGATAATCCAAGATCTACACAAGACTCCCTAGGAACCCGCAAGATGGATCCTATGTCAAAGCCGTGTACAACAGGCCATCCATGCCTCCAAACAATCTGAAACAAACCATCCATGGCTCACAAAGCTTCGTCGGAAGCCAAGCTACTAAAAACATAGAAAGCTCAATAAGCTCCTCCATTAAACTCTTCTGTGAAGAAGGAAGAAGACCTTCCAGGGTATAAAAAGACTAGCTTAGTCCATCGAATGATCCAAAAGATGTTTGGCTAACTTTAATCCAACGGGCCAAAACTAGCAAAAATGCTAGGCCAACGGCTGAAAACTGCCAAAAAAAAAGCATGTCTAAAGTAAAATGAAAAGATAGAAAAGAAATCTGAAATGACAATTCAGTCAGGTAAGGACTTTAACTAAAGTAATGAACAAAGCCTTAGAAAGATTACAAACTCCCAGTCTGCAAAGTGAATTAAGAGTTGGGGGGCTTATGTTATAGGTAAAATTAGCTTTGAAGAACAAGTCAGCATGAATTCAATAGAAGCCAAGTTATCTAGCTCACTGAAGATGTGCAGTGGGCACTACCTCACTTATCGGTAAAAGGTGATTCAGCAAGATCGCAAGAAACACTATCATCAAAGTGATAGACCATCTTACTAGAGCTCATTATGCTAAAGAAGCAGCACTGAGTTTGTCGAGTGAACTACCACAACAACCTCGAGCTAAGAATCTTTGCTCGAGAAGATGAACATCTTGCTCAACAAAGTAAGACTGAGAGACAAACACATGTATACCAGCTTGCAATAGATAAGAAGGGCCTACCCAGTAGAAAGCAGCCTATAATAATTAGATTGTAGGAGTTTTATTATCTTTTACATTTATTTCTTAATGTAACAGAACTATAGCTTGTAATCATTATGTGTAACCCCTCCTTCCTCTATAAATCAAAACTCATTATTAGAAAAGGAGCAGGTAGGAAAAAGAACAGTAAGCAGACACTTTGTAAACACTTTTCAGCATAATAAAAACTCCGTTGTGGACGTAGAGTCTAGTTCTATTCAGATTTTGCTAAACCACATTAAAATACCATCCTTCCTCTCCCTCCATCATCACGCTTCAGGAAATAGCCTTAGGCCTAAGAATTCATCTCTGTTGGCTAGGGTTTGGATTAGAACCAAATTCCACCATCAACTAGTTGGAACTTTGAATTTGTGCAGGAAGGATTCCTCTTTGATTTTCCTAGAGAAAGGAGTTCGCTCCCCAAAGTGAACTTGGTCATTTCGAGTTTGAGGGTGCTCCTCCAAATGCTTTACTCTTTGAAGGAGATCTCCTACCAAAACATCCAAGCCCCCTGGTCATTGGCTAGAGACTTCGTGGCTTGGTTCACTTGTTTGGCCATGCGGATGGTGATTCAAAGTCCGTTCTTGGTCAATTTTATTAGGACTTTCACCCCCAGGCATGACGATCTCAGCCTATTCTTGTGCATCTTGAGCTTATGATTGCACCAACATTGCAACCATTTTATTTAAATCTCCCACCATATTTTCAAGTTTCTCCTGACGCTGGAGCTAGGCTTGTACTCCATCGGTGCCATTGGCAGTGAGAACTGGTTAGATAAAGCTGGCTGGAGGAATGCTAGTGGTTGCTCCAATGGCAGGAGTAGTAGAGGAGTCTGTCGTTGAGATATGACCTTCTGGAGGATTGGGTCCACTACAACATTTTTTAGTTTTAGCAATAGTAAATTTAACAATAATTAAAAACTATTGCCTATAATTAGAATAGGCAACAGTTTTTTGTGTTGTTGCCTTTATTTCTAGTTTTAGGCAACAACCACTTAAAATTGTTGCCAAAAACATAATAGGCAACAATTTCTGTTTGTTTTGCAATTGCTTTTAAAAACTTTCATTGATTTTAAAAGAAAACACAAATTTTTTTTTTTATTTTTCCAATTACTTTAATATCTTGAATTGTCTCTGTCTAGCAGAGAAAACAATAGAACCAGTCCCTTTTACTTGACCCTATTAGCCTTTCTGTCGAGCAGCTTCGCTACACCTGCATTGTCGATCAAGATTGGCTCATTGGTATTGCCTAGCTCCATCCACTCTGTAGAGAGTGAAACCATTTGATATTCACCATCTAGCTTCTTCCTTTTGCTAAAGAGTCCTGCTGTAGCTCAACTTGATTTAAGCAATTTTCCATTCCCTTGGGGTTAGGTAAGCTAACTCTTTCCTTTGGCTACAAAATTAGTAGAGTTACTAAGTTAATTTAGGGGTTTCATGATGAATTGGAAACCCTAGGTTGCTAAGTATTGGAATTTTTTTTTGTATATGTTTTATGTTATATGTCAACTATTTTCTATTTGTCAGTTCACGGGAGTTGAATAACCTTCCTGTGATGAGGCTAGTTCTTGCTCTTTAGATTCAAATAATATCCTCTTTACTTTTCTAGTTGGTCTAGTTCTTGTTGTTTAGATTCAAGCTTAGGATCAATCAGGTATTTTCATTACTAGACATAAATTTAATCATACAACAATTTAATAAGAAAAATTAATATCTGAACATCTCTTTCATTTCTTTGGAATTCATCAACATAGATTGTGGCCTACATGAAAAATCCATCTATCCTAAAAACAAAACAAGCCTAAACTACATTTTTGATGCTAGATTCATAGATTCTGGTGTAAGTGAAAATGTACCAGTTGAACTCAAAAATGCTTATCAACAGTAGCTATGGTCAACAAAAACAGATCAAGAAAATGGCATGTCTTACAAATATTATTTTTCAAAGTAAGATTTTTATTTAGAATGACATACATGATATAATTTTGATCTAGTCTATAAATTTTCATGAAATTAATTCAAAATATTAGTTGATGCAATTACTACCATGAAGTTAACTTATAAGGTGACAAGAAATTGGCAACGGGATCCATGCAACCCTGTAGCCTACTTGTGGAATGGTGTCAATTGTACTTATTATGGCAATGAGACCCCATGAATCACAATCTTGTAAGTTTTTACTTATAGAATCTATTTTAGCTTATAAGTATGGAAATATAACTTATATAGTTGAATATTCATACAGGAATCTATCTTTAAGTGGATTGATAAGAAATATTGATTCGTCATTCTCAAAGCTCACCATGTTAGAAAAGTTGTGAGTATTTTTCAAGTTTGTGCTTCTTTTTGCTTAGTGTTAATTGAAACCATACTAAAAGGGGATGAGTTGCTTATTCTAGGGATTTATCAAATAATAGCTTAAATAGGCAAGTTCCTGATTTTCAATCTCAATTACAATTCCTAAAAGTCTTGTAAGTTATGTAATCTCTTAAGATATAAAATAGAGAAGAATGTCATAATTTCCCTATTTTGGTAGAAACTTGGAGAAAAACAACTCACAGGTTCATTTCCCTCTCAACTGCTTCAAAGATCAAAGATAGGTGTGCTGTCATTAAGGTATACATGGTTCTTATTGAAAACCATATAAAGCATCAATCAAAAATAAATTATACCAAATAATATTGTAATCTTATATTTAAACCTTCAAATTTTTATTTTGGAACCTTTAAATTATAACTCTCATTTTAGCTTGCTATAGTTACTAATAGATAAAATGATTCATTTCTCTAACTTTCCATTATAGTTGGAGTCAAAATCCTTATCTTTGTGAATCTCTTCCTTGCAATGCAAGTGAAAACAAGAAGAATAATGTAGTTGTCCTAATAGTAGTATCAGTTGGTGGGGTTTTGATACTTCTCATAGCCATGGTAGCTATCTTCTAGATTGTTAAAAAAGGAAAACCAAATACAGTAGCAAAAACTACTCTGGATGCAGTAAATTCTATAGATGAGACAGTAATGCAGTACAAGAACAAACAAAATGATTTGTCACTTCAATTCAAAAGGCAAGAATATTCATTCACTGAAATCCTTAAAATCACCAACAATTTTGACAAAATTCTTGGTAAAAGTGGATTTGAGCAGTTTACCTTGGTTCCATTGATGATACCCCAGTTGCTGCTAAGATGCGTTCTACATCATTAGTTCAAGGTTATCAACAATTCCAAGCTGAGGTAAGTCACTTTTGTTCTTAATTGATCAACACAAATAGTTTGTTTCGGAGTAAGAAAATGAAGCGAAAGAAAATATTATATTTAATGTTTATCCTATTCTTTCTCTTCCACTTCATTTTCCATCTTCCAAACAGGCCATAAGTTCTTTTCTGCTCATTAAAAATGCTTTGTTGAAAATAGATGTAAGATTGAATTGTTAATAGGTGAAACTTCTATTAAGAGTTCATCATATAAACCTGGCATCCCTTATTGGATATTGTGATGAAGATAATAATAAAGGGCTCACCTATGAGTACATGGCTAACAGAAACTTATAAGTGCATCTTTTAGGATATTGAGATAGTTTACACTTAATATGATGTTGAGTCTCTTTGACTAAAAAATCAAGGATTTAATCTATATTACTCCCTATTAATGGTAATTTCAATGATAAAATTAAGTAAAAACTTACTTTGCCTAAAGTCTAAAGTACCATTTCATCCTAATTAAGCTGAACTAAGGGTAACAGTGAAATTGAAAATAGAGTAATTATGTTTACACATGCAGGCCACACCAAACACCTATTACTAAATAATTGGTTTAGTGGTTATGTTCAGTGGGAGATCAAATTAGAAGGGAGGATTGAATGTACTGCAGCAATTGTTGCTGATTTTTCTTAGTGGTTTTTCATTTTTTCCACATTTGAAATTACTTTATTGAGTGAGAATTTAAAATTCTACCATTTGTATCAAATTCTAATGTGCACCTCTGTGGTACTTGTTTAGGTTGTTGTGGGATGTGACAAAGGGAAAATACATTTTCTTGATTTTTTAAATGGGAACATCTATTGGAGTTTTCAAACATCTGGTGGGGTATTGATCATAGCGAGTGCCGAATCTGAATCAAATTAGAAATTTATAAATCGGAACTACTTAAACTATTTGTAGCATAGGCAACACCAGGTCGAGCCCTTAGATTATTTTAGGATGATGTTATCAATATATTAGGAGCTAGAAATGGGGGGCTTTGGCAGAAATTAAATTGAACTACACTAACAAAACAGAAATGAAAAACAGCAACAAACAACAAGCAACTAGCCAAAACAATCAACTTGTTTAAGATTAATGCATCCTTGATCACTTAAGGTTCATTCAATTATTGAAAACCATGATAATAAGCCTTGGAATGATTTATGAATCCACCCTAAGCAGTCAAGATTTAGTCAAGCAAACAACACATCAAAAGCTTAATGCATTGCCTAGTTTTCCTATCCTCTACCTATAGTAGATCATTAAACAACCATCATACAGTCATCTAAACCAAATGAAGTCATTCAATTCAAAAAACTCAATAAAAACGGAGAGGAAATAGGAAAAAACTAACCAGCAATTGAATATAGAATGGAAGAAAAAGATCTCAACATAAATCTTCAAGCTTTGTTAACCTTTTGTGCTGATTACAAAGTTAGCCTTCTATAGAGGTAGAAAATACAAAGAAAATAAGAAAAACAAAATGACCTACTACTACCCTACCAAAAAACTATACTAAAACTACTCTAAAACTTACTATAAAACTGAAGCAAAAGACTCTCCAAAATGGCCTTTCTCTGGGTAGAAGAAAGAGGGCAGCATGCTGGTTAGTGGGAGCGGGTAGAAAGCTAACTAGTTACTTTTACCTCTATCCTTGTGTGTTCTACCCAATTGCAAACTACTTTCTCTACTTTTTTCGCTGACTTATAGGTCTCCATTTGTATGAGTGTGTGTTGGATCAAAGGATGGTGCAATGGGCTCAAGATCCATGCCAATTGGGGGCCTTAAAAGTCCAATTCTGTAGAGCCCATTTTCTCAGCATTTTGCCCTTCATTTGTAGCTCCATTTCCATGCCCAATTTGCTAGACTCAAGTCTGGAAGCCTTCATGAAAGTTGTGGCTTTGTGTCTTAGCCTCCATTTAGGCTAGTTTTGCCTCATTTGGACTTGTATAACTCTAGATATGGTCTGATTAGTGTGCAGAGGTCGAGCTACTCTGGACAGGCTGAGGTAGTGTTCTGGTTTCAACTTCAACTTCAAATTCAGATAGCCAATTGTGTGATTCAGCCTTAGAGGTCTTCATGAAAGTTGTAGATCTATATCTTAGCTTTCCTAAAAGATAAGAATCACATCAATTGGACAAGTGTAGCTTGAGTTATGGTGAAATTATAGAAATTGCTCACAATGGCCGAATTATGCAGAATTTTGTAAAATGAATCTAATTGACATCACACTATAAATACAACTTAACGCAACTAGAAGTAAGCAATTTTGGACCTTAAAATGCTAAGTATGAGGATAAATAAATGCATAAAATATTGTGTTATCACATTCACCCACCCTTAGCTTTTGCATTCCTGGGTAAAACACAAAATAAAATACAAACCAAAACATAAGGGTGAAAACAGCAAGAAGATTCAAAACCTGCAATTTTTCAGCAATGATGAGAAATTTATGTCGAACAAGAATGCAGCAAAATTTAGGTTACACAGCATAGCATGTTGAAGCTCATCTTTACAAATCAAAACTCAAACCAATTAGTAAAGTTATTTAATCAAAAGATTAATCAATTTGGTAGACTTTGCAAGGAAGCTCTCCTCATAACTCTCATTATGTTTAGGATGGGAAGTGTTTCTCTCAAATTCATTCCATGGAAATGCACTACCATATGCTTGCTTATCATCTAATCTCCACTACCAAAATTGTATGCATTACACAAATCATAAGACTTCAAAAGGGTTGTAATGTGGCCAACAAAAGGAAAGAAGGAGAGGGAGAAAATGCTATGGATATGGCAATTAAAAATCAAAGAGAGGTATAATTATGCAGAATTTTCTAGTTTAGATTCCACCTTTTTTTTTTCTTTTTCTCCCTTCTTTCTTTTCTGCCATTATTTTCTGTAGAATTTTCTACGTTTTTACTACAGAATTATGCACATGCAAAATTTCCTTTTTCTCTGTAGATTTTTTTTCTTTTATTTTTTTCTTGAGTCATCTTTTGCCTTTTCACCTCTCTTTTAGCACAATCCCAAGAGCCATACTTTGCCAATTTATAGCACATTCCCCCCACACTTGGTTAAGAAGGAAGGTTAACAATGAAATGGCTCAAGGGGCTCAACAATGGTAAATTTATTGCAAGGTAAGCTAATAGGAAAAGAATGGCTTAAATAAAGAAATGCCTTAATCATCTTTATGCATGCATGTCAAATGTAGTCTCAAAAAGAATCAAAGCAAGTTCTAGAGCAACGAAACCATGGAAGAATATTCACACATAAGAAAGAAAGAGAATTCTATTAAGAATGTTCAACAATAGGCTCAAAAGCTCATAAAGTATATGTCTACCAAAATCAATCCATAAGCAATTCAAGTTCATCACACTGCTAATTAAGTTCAAGATAATCTATTTAAATATGCTATGCAACTATAAAAATCACTTGCAACCTATTTGAAGGCTAAAGAAACTCATCATCTATGAAAAACTACAATGGTCACAAAAATTCTGGTTTCAAAAAGTTTCTAGTTTTTTTTCTGAATTTCTGTAGAATTTTTTTGCATTCTAGTTTCTGCATTTTATTTTCTAGTTTTTGCATTCTACAAAATTCTATTTTCTAAATTCTGCATTATAGAAAAAATTTTGTTATGCAGCAAAAATTCTGGTTTGTTTTATGAAAAATGACACTTGAAAGTAAAGTATAACAAACCCCAAAACTTCAAAACTCCCCCCCACACTTAAATCTTACATTGTCATCAATTTAAGGTCAAAGTCAATGAAGCACAAAAACAAATATAATCAAAAGTATAGGACAAGTAAAATAAAGGAGAGAGGTAAAAAGTAACCTGATGTTCCATCAGGATCAAATATTATTCTTGGCATCACCCAAGTGATGGGGGAAGAAGGTATGTACAAGTTGCATAGCTTGATAATCCTTGGATGGCTTAGGACTAGAGCTAGACATGATAGCTGCATTGCTTGGGACTCCTTATGCTTTATGACTTCAAGCCACTCAGGTTTAGCATTGGTATATGCTTAAATTACATCCTGCATTGATAAATCAATAATATTAATAGAGAAAACAGAAAGATCAACAGCAAGATAGGACATAGCTTGAAGGATGTTAAAACTTATTGATATTCCATCCCAATCAATGCAAAGTGTGCCATCATGAATGTTCATTATGGTCTTAGCCAATTTTAGCAGAGGCCTTTGCAGAATGTAGAGTTTTAGTTCCTTGGAAGTGTGAGGAAACTCTCTTTGGATCACAATGGATATGTTTTCCCCCACACATATCTCCTTATATTCTCTCTTGGAAAATGGAAAAGTAGGGAATGGAGAGGCAACACTAGTAGCTTCAAGTTGAAGGTTATTTTGTTCTTCTAATTCTTCTTCTTTTTCTTTTTCTAAATGGAGCAGCAGGGAATGGAGTGGCATTTCTAAACAAAGTCATTCAACTCTTGAGCACCCAAATTTTGTGGAAAATCATTTCTAAACTATTAGATGTAAGCTTTACTTTAGCAAATGACCAAATATAGCATTCAAGTGTTATATTGTTGAGTTATATTTGAGGCTATTGAAATGTTGAATGGAGCAATTTATCCTGTTTTTACTCTTTTGTATAGCATTTGACAAAATGCAGTTGCATGAATGTGTTAGATCAATTCTTGTTGCTATGGGATCTGAAACCTTTCTGTCCCTTCTACCTCTGAATTTGGACATGAAAGACTTATCTAATGTAGATATATGGCTTTTTCCAATTCTGAAGCAATATACTGTTGGTGCACGTTTAAGTTTCTTTATTGAGGAAATTTTGAGTATGGTTGGATGTGTAAAGCAGAAGTCTCATGAGGTAATTTACTATTAATGAGGAGATGTACATTTATTCTTCATCACATTATTGTTTCTAACTTCTTAGCCTCTGTAGCTTGAGCTACAAGGTTTGATGGTGTCATTAAGGAATGATGATGCACTAGCTTATTCTCTATGGTCATTGCTGCCTTCATTTTACAACTATCCTTTGGACACTACCCAGAGTTTTATAATTGTTGAGCAAAATTTTTTCCTACCCTATTTTGACAAAATATCATTAAGGTTATTATTTAGCTTGTTATACATAAAAGCTAATAATTTATTCTTACATGTTTAAAAGCTAAGCAGATGCCTCTTACTTCAAGTAAGCTTAAATCAAAGCATCTATATGTTGAGCACAATCTTGATATTGTTGTTAGCATCATTAAGCATTCCATGCAAAATGCTACTGCCTTTGAAGTAGATGTACAAGAGTTGAAAGAGGCCAATGTTGCTAAGTATTATATTTTACCAGTTGATATTCACTACATATATTGGGAAGAAGTTCTCCATTTCATGCTGGTATTTTACTGTACTCATAATTAGCCATATTGGTTATAATGCTTAGAATAATCCAAGGACTGGATTCCCATGTTATTGACTTATTGGATGGAAATGAGTGGACTCATAATTTTACCTGTTCCTAATAGTTGTAGTTTCTCCATTTCTACAGTTGGTTATTCTTTACATAATGTAATTTTATACTAGAACTTTTGGAATCCTAATCCTGTGTCCAAATTAGCTTTTTCCTACTTGATGTGTACTTTTTCATGACATTATGAATAGTAACTGAGCCAGTTGCATCAAAGTGGGCCTGTAGTCAGTTTCCTTACTCTGTTTGGGTTACATTTGGTACCAATTTACCATATGTTTTAGAAATCAATTGTTTGATCAACATTTCTTATATGTCGCATCATCTTCTTGCATCTGATCAGCCCTTTCCTACTTAGTATTATGTTATTTATAGCAATGCAAATATTGGTACCCCCTCTACAGCTAAAGTTGTAAAAAGCTTCAATTATTTTTAATTATTTATTTAACTATTAATGTTTTGGCCTCTAATTAAGGAGCATGAGTCTAATTGTTTCTAACTTGTTTGATAGAGTCTTAGAGCAATAGTTTGAGTGCTAAAAAGGCCTACTAATGCTTTTGGAGCACTGCTGGGGAATTCAGCTTCAAAGAAGAAGCTTGGACTTGTTAAGAAAGTGAGTAGTACTTGATAATCCTATTAAAGGATGTGTGTTTCATATGGAATCCACAACTTTTATATGTTTCTCTATTTGGCTGTCATTTGCTCTTACAAATTTTTTATACATCAAGCATGCAACATAAGACTAACTTCTGAATATTTTTCTTTTAACTGCTATTTCTGTGTGCTTATTTGAAAATTGTTGCATGGGTTCTTAATATTTGGTATTTTTATAGGGCAAGGAAGAAAT
>JANHAO010011815.1:0-16758 GCA_026873985.1 Saraca asoca | reverse complement strand
AATTCAATTGATATTTGATTCAAATATTTTTAACTAATCAATGAGGTAGAAAAACTACTTGAAGAAAATAAAATTTTATAAAACTGTTTTTCACTTCATACTTTGATTTATACATCAATTTATGTTTTTAAAATCTATATACATCAATGTTCACATCGATTTGTCAAAGAACAGTTCTCAAAATTGTTTCAAACTGAAAGTTAAAAAAATTACTTACTTCGATGCAGTAATCGATGCATAGACTGTCAATAACAGACTGTACTTTGGTTATCATATCGATAAATTAGTTATAGCCACTTGTAATTGATGCTACAATCGATGCAATAACTGAAAGTTAGTTATTCTGTTACAGACAGTTATAGTAGTTACAATACTTAACTGCCTTCACTATTTAAACAAATTTTCACCATTCTTCTACACAATTCTTCATACAATTTAAGTGCAAAATCATTTGAGAAAGAGCTAAATACATTTTTCTTTCTACCTCATCAAATTTCTAAGATTCTATCAAGCTTTTGAATCAAAGATCAACTGAAGCTCGTCTTAGATTGTTTGAGATTTTTATCTCAAACTATGATATTGTATTTTTCAATCCCTTGCTATTCTATTTCTTTTTACTTAAGATTTCTAGGAATTTAGAAATCTGTATAGGTTAGCAAGAGCTTGTTCAATTTTTGTGTTTTTGTTTAGGTTTAGAAGAGCTTGTTCCAATTCTTCTAGGTTAGCAAGAAGCTTGTGTAAGTTCTTATGTGTTTGATATAAATTGACATTTCAGGAGCTTGGTAAATCCTAATGGTCTTTGTTTTTAATTGAAAAGGTCTTTCGGTTGAGAAAGATTAAGTAGAGTAGACTTAAATTACGATTTCAATTCAAGTTGAATCACTTTAAAAATATGTGCTCTAATCTTTACTATTTTACTACATTATTATTGAATCTGAATATAACACAAAGGTGTATAAAAATTCTCTAACGAGAAAAGGGCAAGATCCAAAGTTAGTCATAATTTTCACTCTGATTAATCATTTAATTTTTGGGACTTGACAACCTTAAAAATCCATTTCACTAACTTGCGCCACAAATCAACAGATTCTAAGCAAGAATCACTTCACAATTCATAAGAGTGGTAAGTATCACTTACCTCAATAACTGAAACACTAGAAATTGCAATTATTTTCACAAAATCTTCTATGCTTTTCAAGGTAAAAAAAATAAGAGCGTATTAGCTTTTAATCCTTCTTTTAAAGATTTCTCTCATTAAATAATCACATATAATTAAATTATGGTTCATATATCATGAATAAAGCTATATCTAATAGATTTAAGCTTTAAAATGTTAGAGAAATTAAATTAATTCATGGGTTGAATAGTATCATAAATAGTAATAGAAAATTTTAGAAATTCATAACTTAAGTTATACTTAGTGTATTAATATGATTTTGATGTCAAAATAAAGAGGAAAATGAGATGATTCGGCAGTAAAAATCTAAAAAAATAACAAGCAAGAATAATGGCTCATTTGAAGAGAGAGAAAGTGAAGGTTGTAGAGAAAGAAAGATGAAGCTTGAGGAAGAAGATGGGGAGGCAATTGCATAGGTTATCTGTGTGGAAGTGGCTTAATGAAAAGAAGGAAGCCAGCTAGAGAAGGGTCTTTTGGGGAAAATAAGTCAACTTCTTATTATTTACAAGTTGACCACCTCTTTTTTTTTATTTGAGCCCAAATTTAATATGTTTATCAATTTTTAAAAATAAAATTTTTTTAATTTAAATTAGTTAAATTAAGCATTTTTGTAATGGTTATAATTTTGTTCTTATTCATTATCTATATCCTTTATTTCATATTTTCTGGAAATAGAATTTTAAAAATATCGATTTTTTCTCCTTGAACATTTATGATGAATTTTTCGATTTCTTGAAGGATTCCCAAAAGTCATATAGCCGACTTCTACTAGCTCTAATATTCTCTTAGCTTTAAATCCATAAATTTCAAATTTCTTACAAATTCATTTTTTTTAGATTTTTCAAAAGGCCATTTTATTACCAAAGTAAGTTTTGGAAAAATTTAGAATGTTACAAAAGAAGCAAGAGATACCAAAGATATATATTTAACATGGTCTGACTTTTAGCCTAATCAATGGGTCAAGGCAAAAAATAAATCCACTATGGAGACAAGATAAAATATAAATGATATAATAATTCTCAAATCTACATTTCAAATATACTCATAAATATCTTATAGTGTACATATTTTTCACTCTTAATAATTATCAAAAGAATAAGAACTAATTGTAATATCTCAAGTAATCAACATAGGGGATTACAAAAATAAATTCTCTCTCACCCCTCTAATCAAACATTGTATATTACAAGTATTTATAAACCAAAATCCCTATAAAAAATAAATCCATCTTAATCACAATATTAAATATTAGAATATATCTAATGTAATTAGAATTCTTATCTAATTAAAATTTAAACTTGAATAAAATAAAGATATAAATAAATAATTATCTTATGTTACATGAATAGAGTTTAGATTAAAATTTTAATAACAATAATATATATTTATGTATGTATGTATCTATGTATATTTAAAGGAGTTTAGACATGACATCAACGCAATCACAGCTTCTTGTGTCAGATTTTTTGAAAGTATGTTTTAACACTTTTTTCAAAACAAATAGAAGTTGAAAGAGTTTGTAAAAATCTTAATTAAGGACTTTCTCCGTTTTGAAAACAAATTAAAAACTATGGAAAGGCATCCAGATCAACTCCAAAGCAGATTCCATGCCAAAACCAACACAACTTTCCCTTGAAACATCTTTACAATATTAACGTGAAATTGTGAATGTTATGATATATCTATATATATATATATATATATTAATTGTTATTAGTTTTCCTACTGTGAGATATATATATATATATATATATATATGTATGCATATGTGTTTGTTTTGTTATAATATATGTTTTCTTGTATTTTGTTGTATTGATTAATTGTTATCAATTAGTATTAATTTTTCTACTGTGAGCTATCTTCCTATATAAATTAAGTTTTTTTGTGTTAGAATGAAATTAATATTATTTGTCAAACAAATATTTTATGTTATAAATGTTTGTGTTGGACAAAAGTTATAAGCATAAAAGAGATAATGTTGAAAATACAAATGAAAATTATTTAAAAATCCTTTTAAAGATTTAGGAGAAATATAAGAATAATAATTAAGAAACTGTGAGATTATGATTAAAAACTTTAATATACATTATTATATAATTTTGATGATAATTAAATTATTTATGTATTATTTTTATTATTTTAATAATTTTTATCATCTAATATTAATTTGTTTGAAATGGTAATATTTTTTTTTTCAATGATTTATTCACATTGTATCGTGTCACTCGTCCTCGTATGCACTTTTTGACCTCAAAATACTAGGAGTGGCCATAATTTCTATAGAATTCATTTTTGACTGAAAGAGAAAAGATAGGCTTATAACCGTAGAATACGGCTCTCGTGAAATGCATACATTTGGCTCATGCATCGCTTGATGATAAGAAAGGATATACTTCACATAGCAAAGAAGCTATAACCTGTGAGACATTTCTAATCCATTACCATTAGCTAACTTTTCATCAAATCAAGTTATGGTTAACAACATCAACTTCCTTCAAATTTCCAGAACTTGCATGTCACTGTAAAACAACACCCATTTAATTTATATAAAAAGTAAATTTTCATGGTATGTTAATTTTTTCAAAAAATAAATTTCTGTGTGAACTTATTAAAAATTATTTAATTAGCACTAATGAAATATTGCTTCCTAGGAAGTATAACTTATCTAGGAGAGCAAGGTAAGCACCTTCTCAGACTCTATGAAAAGTAGAACTTCTAAAGAGGTATAACTTTTTTTATTTTTTGAATTAATAGTCAATCAAATAATTCAAATATTTTCGACTTACTATAATAAATCATTACTTGTGTCACAGTTAAAGGCATAGTACAAGATTAAATTTTTCATGACTATACTCTAATCATGGAAAAAGTGATTGGGTGGATTTGTGATATAAGTGAGTGTGACAAGGAAATTGTCATAGAAAAATAGGTCTTGTGACATAAATGATTTTTTTTTTAACCACAGATTTACTTGACTAGTATAACTGTAACAAGAAAGCTATATCTATGACTAATAGCTCATCTGGCCAAGAATAAAATTGTAGCAAAAAAATTGGGTTAGACGATTTGATTGGTTCAATCATGAATTGCTCCAAATTTTGGTCCGTTTTATGTCATAGAACTCAAATTGAACTACTCTAAATCTCCTAAATTAAAGCAAATCAACTGTTGAACCAATCCGATCTCAAATAATTGGTAGCAACAGATATTTATTTTGCTCTATTTTATGACATAGAACTCAAATTGAATTGCTCTAAATCTCTTAAATCAGAGCAAATCAACCATTGAACCAATCCGATCTCAAATAATTGGTAGCAATAGATATTTCTCCAAGATGTAAAAATGAGGATTTAAACCCTCGCCCTAAAGGAGAAGCAACACTCTAACAACCACTAAGCTGTCATGCATTTTAAGTTTATAAAGGCAATATATATATATATATATCTTTAACTAACAAATTAAAATATTATACTAAAATTTATTTTAACTTTACATCTAGCAAAAATAATATAATATAACTTAATATCTTAACATACAAGATATATTATAATTTATTCAATAATCCATTTTAATATATGTGTATATATTATAAATAATAAAATGCTATAAATTTAGTATTCTTATATTTAAGAAATATAATATATATGATATTATTATATTCAACCATTGATTGAATCGATTTTGTAATACCTAAAAAAAAAGTTACTGAGAGATCAAGATAAAAATCTTTAATTTCGTTAGGGTTGTAACACAATTTCTTATTTTTTAGAAGGACTTATTTGAAGTCGGTGGCAAAGTGATAAGGTTGAAACTTAAAATTTCCCATTTTGCCTCATGTTATAAAAGTTTCCTCAGTTGGCTTCTCTCTTTCCCAAAACTTCCCTTGCGCATGTCCTCTCTTTCTCCTAAAGCTTCCTCCTTCCTACCCCTTCTGCTACTCTCCGATGATTCACCTCCTTCACTTTAGCTTGTCATCTGGCTAATGAGGTCCAACCACCATCAGCACTTCTCTCCAGCAAAGCTTTCTTCTCTTCGATAGCTCATCTTCCCTGCTTCAGTTCATAGTAGTCTACCCTATCTTTCTTTAGCTATTTCGGCTAATGACTAGAACCAGCTCACTTGTGACGTCCCAACTTTGGCTGAGTTGGCTACTGGCACTTTGGACTCCAGTGAGTAATTTTAGAATAAAAGATTTATTTTATAACTGACCTATATTAAGTTTTGAAGATGGTTTACTTGAAACCCTAACCCTCAAAGTTGAGGCATAATGAGATATTAATATTCATTAACTCTAGATAAATTCCTTTTTAATGAATCAAGCACGCTAACATTAGATCTTTAGGGATCCAGTTGAAAAAAAATTCAACTGAGTTGAGTGAATCAATTTTCCCAGTTAGCTGATCTAGCTTTTTAAGGATTTTCTAAGGTGAGCGGACAATTCTTCTCATTTAATAATCCCATTTGTAAATATGAAGTAATTTTATTATATGAAATGTTATAAATCCTTTTAAATAATGGGATTTTCTTATATGTTGAAGTGGTTTCGAAAGTATATTTATATGTTGTATGTGTATATGAAAAGGTTTGCTGTGCTAAAATTATGCATTTTCATCTTACCTTATGTTATTGAAATTGATGATACTACTTTTCTGTACGATGAATGGATATGGAAATGCATAACAGGTTTATGTATGTTTTGAAAAATGTTGCTTACTCGAATAATAAATTTCATGCTACATGATATATTGATAATGTTGATCGAGATACTGGACCCATTGAAAAATTTATTGATAACCCTCAAGTGCACTTGTGAAGATATAAATAGCCTAAAGGGAGTAATAAGGATAGAGAGATGTAAGGATATATATATATATATATATATACGTTCATGAGCATCCAGTAGACGTGTTGGATAGCTTATGATAGGAAATATGTTTGTACCAAGACGGTTACCGTTTTAAATTTATTCTTTGGGAAATCCAACTGAATATTTTACTATGTTAAGATTTGATGAAATGTTAGATAGTTTATCACCTTTCCCTCATATTTATATCATGGTTAATGTATTTTCCATAACAGCATTCTTTGATGTTTACCTTTATGCTATTGAACATTATATTTTTTTTATTTGCTTAATTTTCTTGCTGAATGGTAATTTTTTAATGTATTTTGAGACTATGGCTATTGAACGGGTAAGCATATCTTCACGGCTATATATATATTTTTGTTTTTTCGAGCATAATTTTTAAATAGGATTCTTGGGTGATTATGGGATTGTTTACTTATTAAGTTTCTATGAAACATACTCCTTCATTTTCATGTTTTTTAGAATTAGAGGATATTCCTGCTATTCCCCATGCTATCCTGACTTAGGATTTACTCACTGACTAAGTGGATCATATCCAGCAGAGATTTAAAGTATAACTATGGTGTAAAGTTTGGTAGTTGGTAGGATTGTATATACATGTATTGTGTGTGATTGTTGGATGCTTAGTAGAATGTAAATTGTATAGTCTAGGCCACTGCATATTATAATGTTGTTATACAAAGTGTGATGGGCATGTAGCCCCTCTAATGTTGTATAGGCCTTAAGGTCAGGTGCCTGAAAAATAAAGGAAACTCTGCTGGATTTTTATTAAAATTTAATATATAAATATTTCTTCATGTATTTGATGAAATAATGAGTTATTAGTATGTTGTTTGTATTGTAAGGCTTGTAAGGGGTTTGCCTGATGGTGACCTTCTACGTCGGTCACGTTCCATGGATTGGGGTGTGATAGATTTAACTGTGACTCTCTAGCCATTTTGGTTTGTTGTTTGGTTTGGTTTTAAAACATTGGCCACGTGAACTAATGTGACTAACTAAATGAATTGTCACTTTGCTTGTCACATCTTAAATTATCACTAATTATCCTATAAGTAATATAAATTTATCCCTCCAAATTTTAGGAGAGAAACTTATTCAATTCAGCAGTTTAGTTTTTCTTATATGTATATTTGCTACGGACATCATTTACTCATAAATTAATATTAGCACAAGTAATATTCTGCCATAACCTTATCTATAGACTTAATTTGTGACACAAATAATATTTTATCACAGGTAAAATTTTTTCACTTAAATCATGAAACAAGTGATGATTCGTTATGTTAACAATGGATTTTGGTTCTGTCAAAATCCAGCCAACCAGATAGATTCTTCTAGGACTCAAACTATTTCCTGTTGAAAAAGATTGATAACATAGGAGAAGAACAGAGGGAAAGTAGTGAGATTGTAGTATTTTTTAACATGGTTCGGCCAAAGTTAGACAGCACCAACCTTTACGTCCGTGGTAACATTTTATTTTGTCTGAGAAGAATTTTATAAAGCTCTAGTATTGCTATTTTAGCTTAGCTTACAAGGATTCTCTTTCTTCTATTTATAGAGGTTAGAAAGTTACAAATGTAATTACACAGTTTATATTTCTATTACATCAAAATAAATTACAAGATAGCCTAAACTACTGTAAAAATGTCTTCTGTAGACTGTTAATTGACTTTTGATGTTTGCTATCTACGGATGGGCCTGTGGTGCTGCTTCTTGTAGTCTGGTTCCACACACCATGTCTAAGAGGTCGCTGCTTCATGGTTTAGCTGGACGAGGTGTGATATTCATGAGATGGGACTCAATCATTACTGGCCTTCAGTCAGCGAGAATGATCTTTGCGAGCTCACCTTTGGCAATTCCAGCTCATTTGTAGCGAGCTATTGGCTATGCGGACAGGGGCTTGTTCCTTAGCAAGCTGGCACTTCACCTCAGTCTATGTTTGTGTAGACTGTGACTTATCAGACTTGGTTCTTTTGTCAAACCTTTGCCAGCCCATTTTGCAGAACCAGATATTACTTATAACATTAAGCCCTTCAACTCTCAGTTCGCTTTATGGGTTAGGAGTTGAACAGTTTTGTTAGAAAAGGGCCTTCTTTATAGATTTCTATGCGATCAAATTCTTTGGCTAGCCTGTCATTTCATCTGACCTAAACCATACCTTAGGCCATACGTGTCTCACCTCCATGGAGGAGTCTGCCTCATTTTCTTCCAAGGCTTTTAATGAGAGTGGTTGGGAGTTCTTCTAGACATTTCAGTGAGACCTGGCTAGTCTATATAACCATGGGGTGGAGTTCCTCTTCCTTCATTGGGTGAACTGATAGATATCTCAGACAAGTCCCCCATACTTCTGATAGAAAGCTTTTTCGGTTAGGCGTGTATGGTATACTGCAAAAGGCTACGAGGCTTGAATGGCCTACTACACGTGACTTCCCTATATAACTCTTCTTGTTGGTTGCTAGGGAGTCTTATGCAGATATTGGATTATTTCTTCATGGTGATACTATGAGCCCTCTGTTTTCTAGCCATGTTTGTTGGCTTTTCAATCCTAGTGCAAGGGATAAATCAGAGAGAGGAATCGTTAGTTGTTGAAGAGTTTGCGTGTTGGCCGGTCCTCCTATTGGTGATTGTTGGAGTTTGTCTCCACAAAGCCAGTCTTCTTTTCTAGAATGTAATAGCCATAAGCTTTCTTCATTTTGTCTTGTATTCTGGATTTTCTCAATGTAAATTCACCTTATTGAGGCTTTTAATGAATAAAATCTTCATGATTCTTGTATGTTGCACTGCGTTTGAATGTTCTACACATCACAGATGATAGTATGAACTTTCGTAAATCATGGTAAGATGATATATTTGAATAACCAATCGATAATGCTTCACGGTGAGTAACGAGCTGAGCATCTAGGTGCCTTAGTTGTGAGTTGCATATGGTAAGGTCACATGAGAGTTGCGTTTATTTGAGAAATTGCATGTGAGCTGTGAACATTAAGTCACATGAGAGCTATGAATATTAGGTCGCATGAGAGCTGTAAACATTAGATTGCATAAGAGCTGTGAACATTAAGTCGCATGAGAGCTACGAATATTAAGTCACATGAGAGCTACGAATATTAGATCATATGAGAGCTACAAATTTTTAAGTTATGAACACATGGTACATGAATAAGTTGGCCATGTGAGCGAAGTGGCGTGCATACGGTGCTTAAGAAAATGAGTCATATGCACGACTAGTAGATGGCTACATACACATGGTATCTAAGAAAGTTGGCTATGTGCACAAGCTGAAAGTCGCATGAAAGCTATAAGCATTTAATTGCATGCACACTGTGCCTGAGAAAGTTAGTCATATGCATGATAAATAATAGTTCGCGCATGTGCGATGCCTAAGAAAGTTGGTCGCACGTATGATCAAGGTAGCTTGTATATAGTGCTTAAGAAAGTTAGTCATATACATGATTCAAGAAGTCAGGCGCATATGATGCCTAAAAAAGTTAGTCATATGCCTGTCAAGTATGAGATTGCATGCGTATGATGCTTGAGAAAGTTGGTCATATGCACGACGAGAACACATGCACATGGTGCCTAAGAAAGTTGGTCATATGCATGGGTTAGAGGTAGCATGCATACGGTGCCTAAGAAAGTTAATCGTATGCATAATGAAATTGTATGCATATAGTGCCTAAGAAAGTTGATCATGTGCATAGCGATGTAGCGTGCATATGGTGCCTAAGAAAATTGGTCATATGTACACTTGATCATATTAGTACGGTGCCATAAGTCATTCTAATGCGATAGAGACTTAAATTTGAAACTCAAAAGGATTCAGTTGTGAACTGAAATAGGGGAAGCTTGCATCTCTGGGGCAAACTTCTGAATTAACATTTGCCAAGGCTTTGCCCAGACTATTTACATCAAAATTTGGGCTACTTTTTACATGCTTCATTATAGAGCTAAAATATGATTCTTACTATAGTAGACTACTTTTGTTCGGGATCTCGCTGAGGTTGAGAAGGCTATTGTCCTGCGGGTCGCAGCATATATTCTCTTAGATGGCCTCTCTTGATCAGATCTTCGATCGCATCTTTAAGGGCATGGCAATCTGAAGTGTTGTGCTCGACTTCATTACAATAAGCATATAAAACTTATTCGTGTTTCTATTTCCATGAGGAGTTCTCATGGGGGTGGGGTCCCAAAGTCTTCTATATTCTTTTCTATTGCAAATATCTTATCCAGAGTATCTGATAGGATGCTATAATGATCATGATAACCTGGAGGCTGAGATTGCTCGACTCTTGTTTTCTTCGAAAGGTAGCTGTTGGGGTCAGTCTTCTAACCTTTATTGTTTCTCTTCTTACTCTACTTAAAGTTACTCACCTTGTCCCTCTGATTCTTTAAACCAAAGGTCTCTTCCCATCTAATTTGCTTTTTAGCTTAATTATAAAATTCACCTAGGTCTATCACTGGGGATTTGTATATGCTTTTGTACAATTTGCCATCCTTACGAAGTCTTGTCGAGATTGCTATCAAGATACCCTCGTTGGATGGGCTCTCGACATTGTCGATCTCATGCCTAAATCGAGCGATATAATCTTTCAATGACTCATGCTTGTGTTGAAAGATTATAGCGAGATGATAGAAGGCGTGAGTTGCCTCTTCATCATCCTATATTGGTTGAGGAATTTTTTCTAACACTTTTCCTAACTGTTGATACTGTGGGTTGGGAGGCTCTTAAACCACATTTGAGGTGTATCTCCCAATGTGGTCGGGAAGATACGACATTTAATTAGGGGGTTACTTGTTCAGAGATCCATTTGGATGTTGAACAAATCCAGTAGTTGCACGGATTACTGTCTCCATTATACAGTGAGATAGAAGGGATTTTGAGCTTGTAAGGGAAGAGCTCCATCTTAATTTCCTTGGAGAAGTGGGTTTGATCATTCGGGTGGCTTCAATCATTTTGAGCTTGGGGGTGTGCTTCTAACTGCTTCACTCTTTGAAGCAACTCTTCTACTAATGAAGTTAGCCCTAGAGGCCTGATGGCTCTTCTTATCTTCTTGATCGCACGAGCGGTGACCAGAAGTGTGCTTTTGATTAGTTTTATTCGAACTTGCTACTCATTGCTGTTGGTGAATATTTTCGGGTATAATAGCCTCGTCTACCTTTGCAAACCCTAGGCTTGTGCATGTGCCAGCATTTGCAATGCCTCAGCCATTTTTCTCATTGAACCTTCTAGCATTTCCTGGCATTGGTGCCATATTTGCACTCTATCAGTTTCAGGGATAGTAAAGACAGATTGGCGATGAGCCAAGGGGAGTGAACCATTGGCGGCCCTGGTGGTGGAGGAGCTTGCTGTATGACCCTTAAGCTGGTTATTGGTAGCATTTGGCTTCTTGATGGCTTTTCCCCTAGCCATTATAGCTAAACAGAGAGTGAATGGGAATACAAAAAATCAACTAGAACTCAGGTGAGTCCCCACAAACGACGGCAAAATGTTGATGGTAGATTTTGGTTCTGTCAAAATGCAACCAACCAGAGAGGTTCTTCCGGGGCTCAAACTGTTTCAGATTGAAAAGGATTGAGAACGAAAGAGAAAAATAGAGGAAAAGCAGTGAGAATGCAGTGTTTTTTAACGTGGTTTGGCCAAAGTCGGACAACACCAGCCCTTACATTCACGGTAACATTTTATTTTATTTGAGAAAAGTTTTACAGAGCTTCTATATAGCTGTTTCAGCTTAGCTTATAAGGATCCTCCTCCTCCTATTTATAGAGGTTAGGAGGTTACAAATGTAATTATATAATTTGTATTTTTGTTATATCAAAATAAATGTATAAGATAGCCTAAATTACTACAAAAATATGTCCTATAAACTGCCGGCTAACTTCTGATGTTTGCTTTCTGCGGGTGGGCCCGTGGTGCTGCTTCTTGCAGTCTGGTCTCATGCACCACTTCTGAGAGGTCGCTGCTTTGTGGTTTAGTTGGACAAGGTGTGATATTCACGAGATGGGACTCGATCGTTATAGCCTTTAGTTGCGAGAATGATCTTTGCGAGCTTGCCTTTGACAATTCCAGCTCATTTGTAACGAGCTACTGGCTATGCAGGCAGGGGCTTGTCCTTTAACAAGTTGGGACTTCGTCTCATTCTATGTTCGTGCAAACTGCAACCTATCGGACTTGGTTCTTTTACTGGATCTTTACCAACCTATTTTGCAGAATCAGATATTACTCATAACATGTTATGAGTAAAGTTTTCATGTCACATAACTCATGGCACATGTGATATTGTGCCACGAGTATAGTTTTCCCATGACATAAGTTTTTTTTAATTTATTTATATATTTATTTAAATTTTTTTATTTCTATTACAAAAGATAAAATCATCACATTATTTGAATTTTTGTGACATAATTTATGATATAAATAATGATTTATTGTAATATACATAATGAAAAATTATCTTTTATAGAACTTTATATAAATCAATCGATTTCTAAGAATTACATATTTAAATTATGATCTCTAACGACTACTGTAATCACAATATTACTAATAAATATAGTTATTTTGAGATGATTTATTTCTTAAAAAGTAAACAAATTTTTTAAATTTTTATTTCACAACAATCATATATTATATTTTTTTGTAACCTTATTAATCACTTTATAACTGCAAGGGAGCGCGATGTAGAAAATAATTGAATGTAAATGTTTATCCGTACTACTCGTTCTTTTCCAAGAAAGACAGGATATCAAATATGTACAAATCCATAATTAAGCTATCTTTGTTTGTTTCTTTGATGGAGTTGACTAGTTTATCTTTGCTCTTTATTTTGCATCTTCAAAAGGATAAGACACGCCTGAACTGGCTAGCGTTCTTATCCATTATTCATGTATACGCGGCAAACATACAATGAATGGATGTCAGAGCATGGTGTGACTGTGCACCTACTCCGCGTGTAATATTGCCTGCAATCTATATTCGGTCGATCTGGCATAGCGCATGTTTATGGGCACATGCATTTTTCAGAGCCATTTTCATTATTTAATTGGTTTGATATTTCTATAGTGGTTTATTATTTTTTATGATAGCGTGGACACAATGTTACAAAAGGATAAAGAATGGATAGAGAACAAAGAAACAAAACAAATCAGTGTTTAAGAAGATCTATATCTTTTTATTTTCATTTTAAGGCAGAGATGTCAGGACAGAAATCCAGGATAAACCCTAAAATAAAAATGAAAATAAGAAGAATATATATATTAAGTGAGAAAAATATTTTTATATATGAAAAAGAATAAATTGTGATCATTAAATATTATATTAATGATTAAAATTAAGATATAATTAAATATTATATAATTACTTAAAAAAATTATATAATTTTATATTTTAATTTTAATTATCAATATAAATATAAGATGATAACAGTTCATTTATTTCGTTCTTATATAAACACACTCTTACTATGCCCGGTATATATAAATAAATAAAAGATCCGTACAAAAGTTACAAAATTCTTTAGAAAATTCACGTAATTTTGGATATATAAAATTGAAAGGTCAACAGCAATTTTAGATAATTTTGACATTATATAAAACCTATTCTTCATTTCAATCAATGCATTGAATGAATGATTTGTCAAGTATTTCCGTATTTTATTTAGCTAATATGCTTTTTCTTTCTGAATTCAACCCATTGCAATTTCTTAATCATTAACTGGTACTATAATTAATAAATGCTTAAATCAATTAAACTAATTTTCTACCATTTTTCTAAGCAAATGGAAAAGCTTCACAATCTATTACCAAACGGCAATTCTTCTCTTTTCTTATAAACCAACCAACAAAAGTAATTTGAAGTTTAAAAAATAGAAGTTATTTTTTGAAATACAAATAACCCATTAAGCACATAAAATATGTCTATCTAAAAATTCAAATATATTATATATGTTACAAGAATCTTTAAAAATATTATCATGATCAAACATAGGTACATGTACATATATTATCTGTTTTAGTCTTGTATACTTTATACTTACCTGGCAATAGTTAATCATAAGATTCATAAGTGCATATATATATATATATATATATATATTGTGGTTGTCACAACTTTTCTTTTACTATAATTTGATTGTATTGCAAGCAATTGTGTTTAAACTTATTACTACAATTTCTTTTATTTATTGGAATAATGTGTTTTTCAAATATTTTATTTTTTAAAACCCAATCATCTCATATTCTAAATTTTTAAAAAGTGTTGCTTTTTTTTAATATTAATGATGTTGTGATTAATAAATTATTATAATAATATATGTATGTGCGTGTTAGTTGTACAATTATTTTTCATACAAGATTATAGTTTTTTTAAGCATTAGATTTTAGATATACTCACCAGGGACTTCCAAAAATTTAATATTGGCTTCAAATCACCATGTGTGAAAATTTTGCAACGGCTATTATTACTTGCAATTAGCACATCTCCATGGTATAAAAATGGGAGATAAGTATTGTGAAGGAATTCTATATTTCCTTTAATTCGATTAAGTTGTTACATTAATATTTTAATTAGTTAAATTTATCATTTAAAGTTTTTATTTTTTTTAAAAATATTTTCTTAATATATTAATACTCAAATAAATTTATTTATAAATTATTTTGTTTAAAAAATTTAAATTAATTATTTTATATCAGAAGATTTAATTATTTAATTAATAAAAGTTCATGTATTATTATAACTAAAATATTATCTTCAAAAAACATATTTTAGAAATATTTTAAGTTGAAATTATGATAAGTATTTAAAAGTGATAAAAATTTCAAAATGAGAAACTATGAAATATCAAATTTAATATTTGATATTTAAAGATAATGCAAAAATTTAAAGAGTTAAAATTTTTAGATAGACATTTGATTGCGGTTTGTCGCGGCGGATCAAATTAGAAATTTATAAAATCAGGTTACCTAACTACTTGTAGTATATGACAACACCGGATCGAATCCAAAGATCATTTGTGGATGATATAAATTAAATTAGGAGATATAAATTGGGGGGTTAGCAGAATCCAAACTAACAGAAACTACACTAAACTAACATAAACTAAAACAAAGATAGACAAGTAAACAGCCAAGGGAATCAACTTGAGACTAATGCATCCTTAATCACTAAATATTCATCTAACTGTTAATAATCATAACAAGGACCCCTGAAATGATTAATAAGTTTTATGCAAAACTCAACCACAAGCAATCCATCAAAATCTCAATGCATTACTTAGTTTTCCTATTCTCTTATACAAGTGATTATCAAGATCTCAATAACTATATTAATATCTAAATCAAATGGATTTATTTAAGTCAGATATTGCAATAAAAAAAGAGAGAAAAAAGGAAAGAAGTGACCAACAATTGGATGCCAAAATGAAGGAACGAGATCTCCACATTAATCTTCAAGTGTCAACCCTTGGATGGTTACAAAGTTAGCCTTCCATGGAGGTAGAAAAATACAGAAAAAAGGAAAGCAAAATCTTGCTCTCTACACACACAAAAAACACAACTAAACTATACTAAAAACTACTTGAAAAATTGAATGAAAAACTTCCAAACAAAATGACTTTGCCCGGGTAAAAGGAGAAAAAGGCAGCTGCATAGGTGAGTAGGCATGATGGTTACTCTGGTTGGTAGCCACTGCTTTCTACATGTTAGGTGCTCAATGCAGACTACACTCGCTTCTTTTCACTGACTTTCAGGCCTCCAGTTGGCTAAGTATTTGCTGGATCAAAGGATGGTCAAATGGGCTTAAGATCCATGCCAATTGGGGCCTTGAAAGTCCAATTCTGCAGAGCCCATTTTTGCAGCATTTTTGCCCCTGACTTGCAGCTTATTTTGCATACCCATATTGATTTTTTCAGCTCTGGAAGTCTTCATAGGAATTGTGGCTTTATGTCCCAGCTTCCATTTGGGCTTTGTTCACCTCATTTGGACCTCTATAGCTTAAGTCATGGTCTGATGAATGCATGAAGGTTGGGCTGCCAGAGACAAGGCTAAGACAGTATTCTAATTCTGAATTGAGCTCCAATTTTGGATAACCAATTGTGTGATTCAGCTTTTGCAATCTTCATGAAAGTTGTAGATCTCTCTCTTACCTTTCCTACAAGACATGAATCACATTAATTGGACAAATGTAGCTCAAGTTATGGCTAAAATATAGAAACTACTTAAAATGGCCGAAAACTACAGAATTTTCCAAATGATGCCAATTGACACTAAATCATATATACACACTAACACAGCTGAGATAAATCATTTTTAGACCTTAAGATGCTAAGTGAGAGGACAAATAAATATGTCAAATATTTGTTATCAAATTCCCCCACACTTAGCTTTGCACTCCTGGGCAAAACTCAAAACAAAACACTAAACAAAACAGCAAAGGTGGCACAAGAAGATTCAAAAGACAAGGCCTAAAATTTTTCAGCAATGATAAGAATCTTATCACAAACAAAAACGTAAGCAAAATTTAGGTCACACAGCGCTTTGAAGCTCAACTTTACAAATCAAAACTCAAACCAATTAGCAAAGTTACTTCATTAAAAGATAGATCAATTTGGTAGACTATGCAAGGAAGCTCTCCTTACAACTCTCATGGTGTTTAGGATGGGAAGTGTTTCTCTCAAATTCTTTCCATGAAAATGCACTACCATATGCTTGCTTATCATCT
>JANHAO010011814.1:0-16737 GCA_026873985.1 Saraca asoca | reverse complement strand
AAAAGAAGAGCACATCTATAAAATGAAAAAAACAAAACAAAGAAATAGAAATTGATCAAATTTCTCATGGAAGAATTCATGAAATTCAAACTGAGGCGTTGGAAGATTATTCTGGAAAAGCAAGCGTTGGACCCAAAAAAAAAATAGAGAGAGTGCGAAGAACTGAATATCATAGTATAGTAAACAATATTTAGCAAACAAAAATCAAAGTGCAGATTAAATAGAAAAAGAAAAAAAATGATATTCAACTTATATCAAATACTATCTCATGAACATTATCTTATAGCAGGCAAGGTTTAAAGGCAAAAAGAAGTAAAAAAAAAAGAAAAAAAAATCAGTTGAATATCATCTCGACAGTTTGCTTGACATAACACACGATTCTAGCAACAAAACCTTCAAAACAAGCATAAGCAGATGATTAAGATGATTCTGCATTCTCATTAAGTGTATGACAAAACTATATGGTGCATCTGAATCAAAAGGAAAAAAATGCAAAAAGAGCAGAAGAGAATAAAGGAGGACAAACCTGACGAACGAAGAGGACGGTGCAGAGGAAAAGACCCAAAAGCTCTGCTTGACGACGAAGA
Organism: Saraca asoca; assembly: GCA_026873985.1. NCBI lineage: Eukaryota > Viridiplantae > Streptophyta > Magnoliopsida > Fabales > Fabaceae > Saraca > Saraca asoca. The sequence goes on along the minus strand of JANHAO010011814.1, from coordinate 16,150 downwards.
GGACGGCGCAGAGGAAGAGACCAGATTGACAAACGAAGAGGACGACGGCGCAAAGGAAGAGATGAGCTTCATAATATTACAAGTTTGCCACCGTGTTTTCAATTGCTTTCAATATAATTTCAAAAATGCCACCGCGTTTTCATTCCTTATTTCCAAAATTTGAAAAGGAAACACTGAAAACATCTTTTTGGCATTTTCAAATTTGGGCCCAATTTAAGAAATGTTTTCAAGAAAACATTTTCATTAAACTCAACCAAACACATTTTCAAGCACATTTTCTATTTTCAGTGAAAATGGAAATAGGAAATGCACAAAGCAAACAGGCCCTTACTTTCTCATTTGGGTTATTCTTCCTCATCTTTGGCCTACTAGGTTGTTTCCTCATCTTAGATGGTTGAATTAGGTCAACATCTAATTTTGGCCAAAGTTTAGGTCTATTGATAAGATATAGGATATGTTGGTAATATTTTAAATGTGTCTCTTTGCTACAATAAGCACCCAAAAATAGTGAAGACAAAGATTAAGTTGAATATAACATGAACAACTAAAATGGTAAATTTAATACCTATAGTAATTATGTAAATAATCCCTAACCTACGGTTGCACCATGCTATAGCAACCATTGTATGGTAGCATGGGATGCCAGTTTGGCCCCTAAGCCTACATGGGCAAGTAAGTCTTGTCAACTAAATTTATAATGCACATGTCTAGCTTTCTCTCAACCTCAAACAGGGCATATTAATCATTTCTAGTCCACTTTGGTATCCATTTATTACTTTCAACCTTGGTAGCCTTTAGGATATCTTTAATCTTAAGATATATAAATGTACATATCTCTTCATTTTTCCTTGTTTTTAATGATCCTTTCCATAAGATAATGCCCAAATTCCTCTATTAATTGTCAACGGGCTTATTTCTATATTCCGGGATTGCTTTGTTGAAATCTTCACATATATTATTCACTTGCAAGTGACACTTACTATGAGTAGAATATGTAGATCTACTCCACTTTGATGGATGGAGTTCCATGATATGCTTCCAAGCATTCTCATTTAAACTTTTCATCTTTTCCATGACAACTTCAAAGTCTACAGTAGTTGTAACTTTGACAACCTTTTACATAGTATTTTTCAATTCATCCACTGGGAATTTTTTTCTTGAAATTGGCATAAAGGTGTTTTACAAAAAATTTGTGGCCCACACCTTCATGGAGTCTAGCATCACAGTTCACAGAACCTTAAATATTCCCACATTTTTAATCCAAAATAGAGAAATCTATCCACCATTTTAAAGTGTAACAAAGAAACCTAACAAGTAGTTAATTTTTTTTGGGAACATCAAGGAATATTAATAACATATTGCAAATATTCAAACAAAGCAATAACAGAGCACCATTTTCATTACCATGATAAAATAGAACTTCATATTTTTAGAAATACCTGAAACTATATCCAGGTGGGTTGTCTTACAAGCCCATCCAATTCTCTTTGTTGTCCTCTGTCGCTGAGTTTGGTGATGAAATTTTGCTTCATCTTCTAATTGAATGCCCTTCATTTTTACCTTCTTTGCATTTAAGAAATAAGGCAAAAAAATGAGTTCTGATTGCAACAAATTTGGGAATTGAAATGCACAAAGTTCTGAGCTGGGGATAGGCCCACTTTATTTCCCATTCTCAGAGCTAACGTGGAGGCTAGCATGGACGATTATATGAGAGTTAGCCAAACGGACTTGATTTGGTATAATTTCAATTTTAAGGGACCAAAATTGATTTTTTTTTTAAGTGGAACCAAATGCGTGCAATTTTCATTTTAAAAGGACCAAAAATGTAATTAAGCCTATATTTTAAGGGGTCATTTAGTTCACATAGGAAGTAAGTTCCTGCAAAAAATTAAACTTATGAGAAAGTAAGTTCCTCTGTAAATTTTTTGAGAAATGCGGAAAGTTATTTGTTTGGTATTAAGGAAGTATAACTTCTTAGGAAATAAGTTTTTATGTGGTATTTAGTTTAATTATAAACTTTTTAATAAGTATTATTAAAATAACTAAAGTATCCTATAAATAAATTATGCTTTTTTGCCAAGACATTAGATAAGTTTTTAAAATAGTATTCTTATCATTATTTAAATTTTGTAAGGATAGTTTTGTATTTTTGTTTCATTAAAAGCATATGAAATAGAATTTATCTAGGGATTGATAAGTAACTTCCTATGTTTTATTGGTAGTATTACTTCCCTTGTTTTTTAAGTTAATGGCCAATCAAATAACTCAAGAATTTTCTATTTCCTAAGAAGCTAGGACCTGTTTGGCAGTATTTTCAAGTGTTTTTATTTTATTATTTTTGAAGAAATAAATACAAAATTTTTGTTTTAGGATATACAATTTTTTTTGGAACTCATAATTTTTTTTTGTTACTCACTATTTTAATATAAAAAAGATTTCTATATTTATTTATCTTCTAAAATTGCATTCTGTGTCTATAAAGTGGTCAAAAGTGGAACACATTTTGGTTGAAAGTTAATGTATTTTAAGAGGGTTATTCTTTGTTATGTATTTAGATTTATATCTTTTCTTTTTTTTTAATCATTTTTCTTTCATATTAGAAAGAGATGAATATAAATTTTGTGAGTCTTACTGTGTATAAAAAGGTGATTCTAGGTCCCAGTATAAATAAAAATTTTATGTCTATCTCTTTTTAATATGATACAAATATAACTAAATGAAAAAAGAGTAGATATATTGTGTTTATCTCTCCAATATAATATAAATATAACTAAATGGCAAGAAGAGAACTAAATTCGTAGAAAGGATTTAGAAATAACAAAATCCAAAAAAAACCCTAATACAATATATTTGATGAGTTACATCTACATTCACCTATTTTTTATATATAAAATTCTTATAAAAAATTATATTATATTTTAAAAAAAACTGTAACATTTTGCATATAAAATTATAACTCTTATGCTATAGTTTAAAAAAATTTATAAATTTTTAAATAGCTAATAAAGTGTGACGTGTAAAAGAAATCTCACATTCTCAAATAGGTCATGAATGCTTATTTGAGAATTATTATTTTAACTTATAAAAATGGGATAAGTTATTATACATCATTTTTTATTTGTGTAAACTTATATTACAAAATGAATAGTCTAAATTTCATCTTAAAAAATTATACATAAATATAATTATTTTATTAATTTTTTTTAAAAAATCTCAACTATCTATTTAATGGCATAACTTTACAACCATAAAAAAATGATGCACAGTCCATTGTTTCTCTTGAAATTCATTACAAAAGTCATGACAAGGCGGTATTTATAAATCAGATTCTGTGGAGTCTGCGAAGAGAGGGATTGATAATAGTCAAAATAAGTCATTTGCATTATTTTGATATTACATTTTAAAACGAACATTAAGTTACATTTTCAATCCCAAGCGTAGGACAACAGAATCCAGCAAACCAAACAGTTGATGCCGCTCGTTTCAGTGGCCCACCGGTACCACCAGTAGAGTCAGCGTTGAATCGAGCTCGGAGCAACACTGAAACAGTGGACCACCTAAATTCGTCTTCAATTTCACCTGCATATCTCCCTCAGACTGAGATCGCAGTGAAGGAAACCCTTCTAGGGTTTATACTCCAAATAACCAAAAGGAATTTATTGTATCGATCATATGAAGAAATCGTCGGTGACTAAGGTTTTTCTGCTTTGTTTGATTTTCTATACTTGCTTCAGTTTCGTTCTCTCCGAGGAGACCAAGAAGAATACGTTCCGGGAGCGAGAAGCTACTGAGGATTCCGAGGGGTACCCCGAAATGTGAGACAAATTTCCACTTTGATTAATTTTCGTGTGTTCTTAAATCGAATTTTGGTTGCTGAGCTTGCTGGGTCCTATAAGTTTATACCATTTGTGGTTCAATTGTGCGATTCATAAACCATCCTTTTTTTTTTTTTATCCTGTGATTCAAATTTTGGGTTCTCTTCTGATAATTTTTTTTATCCCTATAATTAGAAATGAGGATGCTTTAGTTAATACACAATGTCCCAAGAATTTGGAGTTAAGATGGCAAACAGAAGTTAGCTCCAGCATATATGCTACACCCTTGGTCGCCGATATTAACAGGTAATTTGTTGTCAGCTCTGCTTATCAAGTGTATTATTCATTTTGTATCATAATTGTGTAATTCTGAGGCATTGATCTAAATCTGATATGCATAGACCAGTTCATGGATTCATAGTTGTACTTATAGAAAATGTGCCTTTTGTTTCCCAGTGATGGAAAGCTTGATATAGTGGTTCCCTCTTTCGTTCATTATCTTGAAGTTCTGGAAGGTTCTGATGGGGACAAAATGCCAGGTAAAAATCCACGGGATAATATTCATCTAACTTGATAGGCTTTACTTATATCAAAGGCTTTGAGAACTTCTCTATGGTTTCATCTTCTTTAGTTTACAAGATGTATGAAGTGCGAGGTTCCATTATTAATGTCTTCCAAGATGGTATTATAGTATTGATGTAACTAAATTAGGGATAGTTCTGTTTGATAATATGGAGGCAAGCTCGAGATTGTGTTGCTTTAGACCACTAAGACATACATGCTAAAAGTGAGTGGACAGAATCTATGTTTAGCAAGAGTATGAAAAAGAATGAGAATTTGGTTAAGATCTGTCAGGAATTATTTCACCTGACAGCTTTAGCCATCAATATGAAGGTGTATGAATGATTTTATTAATATTTATCACACATCCTTAGATAGAAGCCCTATGGGTTTGCAGGATGTGGTCGAATACTGACCCATTAGACAGAATATACTAAATTTATTGAAAATTAGAGGGTGGCAGGCATTAAACTTCTGTTCACTTGGTCAAGGAGGCTTTGGTCCTACGTCAAGAACCAGTGCATCCCAAAAGCTCAGGCTATTAGGAGAAGTCTCAGTATAGTTTTATTAATATCTCTTGACCAACAAGATCAAGTGTACAGAGTCTAAGTTTATGTTGGGTTTGTTGTTCTGACAATAACAAGTCCCTGTCAGGGTTAAATCAAGGATTTGATGCTGGAAATTTAGTTGGGCTTTGAAGGTTGAAACAAAGGCTGTTTTAGGACATAAGTTCCAAAGTAACATGAAAATTCTAATACAGCCTCTGACAAGTGTCTAATAAGATTGCCAAAATAATGACACTAAAGAAACCTAATTTGATTTGACCTATAATATCCCTTACTCTAGCAAGTAATTAGTATGACTCATCAAGCACTGGGCAGCTTATGCAGTCATAAGAAATTATATGGATCTGAAAGAGCTATTGCTGAGTCTAATTAAATTATATCGTAATCCATGCAAATGGAATTTTCCTAGTGTTCATTATCCATTAAAGATTTAAGTAGCTGACTGCAAATGCTTAGGATCAGGGCCATCAGGCTTGTCATTATTTGTCTTTCCGATTTCCTGATGTTTGATTTAAGTTTTGCAAAATAATATCTAGAATATTTTCTGATTGGATTCTTAGGTTGGCCTGCTTTCCACCAATCAACCGTGCATGCTAGTCCTCTACTATATGACATTGACAAGGATGGGGTGAGAGAAATAGCTTTGGCAAGCTACAATGGAGAAGTTTTGTTTTTTAGGTGATTCTGTTTTTTTCTAATTTTCCGAAGTTTGTTTCCGTTTACAAATTATCTATTCCCTGATATGCTTATAACAAGGTTGTAATAAATTGTTGTTTTTCAGGGTTTCTGGCTATATGATGTCAGATAAGCTGGTGGTACCACGTAGGAAAGTGCGAAAAAATTGGCATGTGGGTTTAAATACTGATCCAGTTGACCGCTCCCATCCAGATGTTCATGATGACCAACTTGTCGAGGAAACTGTTACAAAATCCAGATCCCGTGAGTTTTTACTATGCTTAGATCATTGTTGCATATGATCCATACTGCAGTTTTTAGGGAGAGTTCAATCATTAGGATTACTGTTTCATATGATAGTGAGGATGTGCATTTACTTCAAGAAATTAACATTTTGCTGAGAGTAATGGTTCTTCTTGTAGAAATGAATGGAAATAGACATGAGCTCAACTCTTCAGCTACCACATCAACAGATAGTCACTTTGGCACGGGAAATCTGTCCAAGCCAGAGCCTGAAATGAAATCAAATGGAACTCAAATAGAAGACACTAAGAAAACAAATGGGAGTCAAATAGAAGAGGATATTAAGAAAACAAATGGAAGTCAAATGGAAGAGGATATTAAGAAAACAAATGCAAGTCAAATTGAAGCTGATATCAAGAAAATAAATGGAAGCCAAACAGAAGAGAATATTAAGATGCCAACAAGTACCAATGATTCCTCTGTGAATGTGGGGTCTGTAGAAACCGTTAATGCAGATAACAAAGCCAGCATTGGGAGACGTCTTATGGAAGATACCAACACAAATGGGACAGGACAAGGTGGTAGTAATGAGGGTCTTCATGCCGCAACTGTAGAAAATGCCGAAGGCTTGGAAGCAGATGCTGATTCATCATTTGAGTTATTCCGTGACAGTGATGAGCTGGCTGATGAATATAGCTATGATTATGATGATTATGTTAATGAATCAATGTGGGGTGATGAAGAATGGACTGAAGATAAACATGAGAAGTTGGAGGATTACGTTAATATTGACTCACATATCTTGTGCACTCCTGTGAGTTCTCACTTTGCTTTTTATTTATGTGTAATTTATTAATCCTGTTAATCTGATAACATGAGGACGAAGGAAGTCTGGCTTTGACAATTTATGAATTCTTTTTATTTACAACAGAAACAACAACCAAAACTTATCCCATTAGATGGGGTCAGCTACATGGATCATTCAATACCATAGTGCTCTATCTAAGACCACGTTTTCAGTAAAACTATTTCTTATGAATTTTAATAATTATTTATTTTTTTGTCTATGCTAGGTTATAGCAGATATTGACAATGATGGTGTATCGGAAATGGTTGTTGCTGTTTCATATTTCTTTGATCACGAGTGAGTGCCCCTCAAGACTTATTCCTTCATTCAAACCTTTCTTTGATTTTTTTTCATTGTGACAATTATGCAATGAAATTGAAATTGAAATAAATGGGTTGCTGTCTGTTCAATGTTTCCATTCATATATGCGTTTTCAGTTAGAGAATCTAAGACATTGACATTTAGTACTATGTAGGAAGGGTGGACAGTCTTCATAGTAGGAGTTCAGGAGGTTATAAGTATCTGTCCTCTCTAGTTATAAAGTATTGTACAGAAAGACGGCATCTTTTGATTCCCAAGGCCCCCAAAGGAAGATAATTATATCCTCCTGTCTCACATAACACAATCTGTATGGAGAAAACAAGGACACACTTTTGATTTTGTGGGTGGCTGGCGTCCATTTTGGACATCTATGTATCTGATATGTGAAAAATGAAGAAATGATGCATCAAATAATCATCTTTTCTTATAGAAAGATGTATGATAATATTCTGAATTATCTTATTGTTTTTATTTACAAATAGATCACAAAGTTGTAGACGAGGAATAATCAGCACAAGGGTAGTTCTTAGTACTGACTTGTAAGATTGCATACCATGACATTGGTTTTTTTCGGAAAAAAGAAGAATATTTTTCCATACTTCTCACAACTTTTTCAGGAAAAGTTGAAAATTTATGTGTTGCTACTTTTTTCTTTTTAAAGATGTAAATCTCTTACAAAATTTACATAATTGTTGCAAATGTCTCACAAAACTTGCAAGATTCTGAGTTTATACTGACACAAAATGCTTAAAACAAAGCAGCTAAGATGATAGACAACTTAATCCTTCAGAGTTGATCAAAATTACATGGAAAGAGACTGAGAATATAGGCGATAATTTTGCCTTGTTTTGTATGCCTATGTGAAATTTATGCACATTCACAAAAGTTCAATTGTGCAAGCTGTGAATGGGGATGTGATGTGTCCATTGTCAATTTCTGCAGTAATGCATTCATTTATTTGTGTTTTTCTTTCATAATTTTATTTACATTCTGTTACCAACCTCACAGGTCGACAAATTAGTGAGACTGCATTAATTGAGAGTATCAAGTGAGCATCATATTTTGCTTGAGATAAATTATTCAATTATAATAGATTTGCATTTTTTGGACTGCTACATTGAATTTTTTTTTTCTTTCCATATTTTTTGAGTTATTGGACCATTAAAAGAAAACCAATTTGCCTACTATTCAGTCAATTTCTTTCTCTTCCAATACCAATTAATGCGAGATAAGGTCTTGTTATATTGACTGAAAAGTGAGGATTGCTATCTTTGTGATGGTGTCATCGATACCTAATCAACTGTTGTTTACTAATCTTTTAAGTTGACAGGTATTATGACAATCAGGAGCATAGGAAAGAACTGGGTGATATTGATATCGGAAAATATGTTGCTGGTGCTATTGTTGTTTTCAATCTTGATACAAAACAAGTTAAGTGGACTACAGAACTAGATCTGAGTACAGATTCTGCAAACTTCCGAGCGTACATATATTCTTCTCCAACTGTCATAGATTTGGATGGTGATGGGAATCTGGACATTCTTGTTGGAACCTCTTTTGGCTTGTTCTATGTGTTGGATCACCATGGTACTATTTGGACCCATCTGCTATTGTAATTTATGTCTTTGGTCACCGAATGTGGGAGTTAATTATATGTGTATTGTCTTTTTGGCCTCTGCAACTCTAATGGTTTTTTTCTGAAGGGATGACCTTGGTATTTAGAGAAATGGGAGAGCTGAGATTCGTTAATGCACCTCTATTTTTTTAAATTCTTTTTTATATAATAACAAGAAGGAGATTTGAACTTATAAACTCTTGCAAACTACTCCGACCAGTCATATTGATCCATAGCCTAGTGACCTTGGGTTTAGTTTTTTTGGTTTAGCTGGGAGGATGTCTTATTTTCTACCTTTGTACTTCAACTTCCTTTCTAATAGTGTTTCTTCTATAAATACAAAATTTAAAATGTGAAAGTACTTTCTTTTTATAAAAGAAAACTTAGAAAACTATATATATCTTACACTGAAGGTAGGTGACAAAAATTGGGCTCTGGGTCCAAGAATCATGAAATATATGTATCATGCCAGTCCAGCTCTAGTTCTCTATTTGGAATTGCTTTAACTTGTAGAGTTGGAATATCTTGTTTAGGCATACCAAGGCTGATTTACTAACCTAAATATAATGTGCTTTCTTTTTTGGAATCATCTTTGTGTATTTGCTTCAAGTCGCATCTTCTCAGTTTCTGGAAATAAAGAATTAGGTGGTGTTAAAGAATCAACTGATTGGAACATGTTCTCTGTGATTTATACCATTTGCCATTTGAAATTTTTAATTTTATCACGCCAAAGCAATTTGTATACTGCATATCTTGGTTGACTGGATACTAAAGGTTGCTTTTTCGTGTAGGCAAGGTCAGAGACAAGTTCCCTCTTGAAATGGCTGAGATTCAGGGGGCTGTTGTTGCAGCTGACATTAATGATGATGGCAAGATTGAACTAGTTACTGCTGATACACATGGTAATGTTGTTGCATGGACTCCGAAGGGAGGTTTAATATGGGAAAAACATTTGAAGAGTCTTATTCCACAGGTAAATTGCTGTGGCAATTTTTTTTTTTTTTAAAGTATATCAATAAACGTGGCATAATATTATTAGTAGAATCCTTTGTTCTAAAATGTAGCATATTTTACCAATGGTAGGATATGACAGCTGGATTCTGAGTCATTGATTCATTATATATAGCTCTATATATTGATAATTATTAACAATTTTATGGATTTTTAAACACTGATTTTTCCTCACTTAAGCTTGTCATGTGAGGTGAAAACTTGATAATTATTCCTTTCTTGAATGATTTTGCAAAGGGATTGGGAGTCTGCTATAGATCTTTGATTGGATGGTTTTTCTTGGTTTTATTTTCTTGTAGTTTTTAGCCTTTTTAGTTTTTTTTTTTCCCCTTTCTATTGAGGATTTGTTTATCCTTTTCTCATGTACTCTTTTCCCTTCTTTTGGGGCCCATTTGTTTTGTTGGAACACATCTTTTGTAGGAAATCTCAGTTATGTCATGTGATTAATGAAATAATGCATGGTGCCATGGCAGTGGCAAAAAATAACTTCTTCTCTGAAATAGTAGATGTTGTTTTCCTCCATACAACCCTGCGTGTAAAATTGAGCAAATAGAACATTTTCTGTAATCTTAATTTTTTGAAACTGTAAACATAAGCAAATGAGATATTCCTACTAAAAATATTTTCCTACAAAGCAAATGGACCCTCGATAATATTTTTCTTTCTGTTTATAATTATTATTATTACTGAGATAAAGGTTGGGAGGGTAGAAAATTGGCATGAGTGGCTAGAAATAAGTGTCGTTTGAGTATAAATTTGGCCAGGAGTTAAGTTGGTAGTAATAATTAACAATTACCTTCAATTTTTTTCCTTTTGATATATTTATAATGTAGTCCTTTTTTTTTGTTGAAAAAGTGGTTATTGGAAGCAAAAAAAAAAAAAGAGGGTAGATGACTAGATGATAAGGTATCCTTCTTATTTAGACTTCAAATTGTCCATAAAGGAAAATAAGAACCAAGAACTGAGAGATTACAAAAAGAAAACTTAGTGATACCTGGAATAGTTCTTCAACATGTTATTTGATTTGCTAACATGTAATATTTTAGGAATAAATTTAGATAGAAGCCCTGATATTCATTTTTTATGACCCTGCACTAAGCCCATAGCTTTCATGCATGTCTGACTGCATCATAAATGTTCTGGCTGATTAACGACATGTTATGATTTATGTTGCAGTCACCTAAAATCTTTTGTTCCTCAGGGTCCAACTGTGGGTGATGTTGATGGGGACGGCCATACTGACCTTGTGGTTCCAACACTGTCTGGAAAGATTCATGTTCTTAGTGGTAAGGATGGATCATCTGTTGGACGGTATCCATATCAAACCCATGGACGAGTGATGAACCAAGTTCTCCTGGTTGATTTAAGTAAACGTGGGGAGAAAAAGAAGGGATTGACTATTGTTACAACATCATTTGATGGTTATTTGTACCTCATTGATGGACCTACTGGATGTGCTGATGTTGTTGACATAGGCGAAACTTCGTAAGATATTCTTAATCCTTAGGTTGTGATAATACATGTAGTCCAAAATATCTCCTTTTTTCATAAAAAAGACACCATCTTTCTTCCTCCTCCCTATGATGTTCAGAAGGTTTATGAATGTGACTCATTTTTGTTACAGATATAGCATGGTCTTGGCAGACAATGTTGATGGTGGGGATGATCTTGATCTAATTGTCACCACTATGAACGGCAATGTCTTCTGCTTCTCAACTCCTTCTCCTCATCATCCCCTGAAGGCAAGGATATACCTGAACTTGAATCAGTTAAAACTGTTTGTCATTCTTGTAACTTTTGTTTGCTTGTCACCATATTTCAGTCATGGAGATTGCCTAATCAAGGAAGAAACAACATTGCAAATCGGTACAATCGCGAAGGTATCTATGTTACACATCCTTCTAGGGCTTTCCGTGATGAGGAAGGCAAGAGCTTTTGGGTGGAATTTGAGATTGTAGATAATTACAGATATCCATCTGGGTATCAGGCACCCTACAATGTCACAGTAAGTTCATGCAAATTTAGTTCTTCATATTATTGTTTCTCTTTTGAGCACTTAAAGTTAACTGGTCATTCCTCTCTAATGCTCTTGTAAATTCATTAGACAACCTTGCTAGTCCCTGGTAATTACCAAGGAGAGAGAAGCATAAAGCACAACCAAATTATTCGTCAGCCTGGTAAACATCGGATTAAGCTTCCAACTGTGAATGTAAGGACCACAGGAACAGTTCTGGTCGAAATGGTTGACAGGAATGGACTTCACTTCTCTGATGATTTCTCCCTTACATTTCATATGTACTACTACAAACTTTTGAAATGGTTGCTTGTCCTTCCAATGCTTGGGATGTTTGGCTTACTTGTCATCCTTCGCCCCCAAGATGCAATGCCATTGCCATCGTTTTCTAGGAACCATGATTTGTAATTATCACTTCGCATCATACCAATGATAGAGAGTTCACAAAATGACTTAATTGTTCACATAATATCAAGCAGAGTATTCAATTCTGTACTTTGGAATTTGATGATCAAGTTCGAGCAGATATGTAAGCAGCCGATATCTTTAGTTCCGTTGAGTTTAGGTTTAGTCCATAGGGTTTGGAAAATAGTAACAGTTGCATTTGAGCCCCGTGTGATGGATGTTTTTTCCTGTCACCATGTTGCGGATTTTCCTGGTGCCGACCTACATATTTTTATGCATCGTTATGTAGACATTGATATTTATACTGGATATATATCTTTTTATTGCTTTCTGGGTATGCAATGTCTATGTATGCCCATTCGTTTTAAGGGTGCAGTTTGGATGTGGAGAAAGATCTAATAGTAAATCAATATTGATTTAAAACCCTTCATGACTTTCAAGTGCAGATCCTAGTTTAGAAAAGTGATTTAACTTGTAAGCATTTCTGAGCTGTGAGGAAATTCTAGCACAATTGTGATGGCAGGCTCTATTACGTCTAACTGAAGTGATGAACCTTAAGCCTTCAAGATCTAATTTTGCTATGATAGTGGCTTCTGAATTCAAGCGTGACGAAAAAGATTTAGAAGAACTAAGTTACTTAGAATTCTTAGAACATTGTTATATATGAATCATCAACCGCTCGTCTAGAGATTATAAAAAAAATTATAATTCAATTTATTCGAAATTGAATTTGTGAGCAATTTTAATTTCAAATGAATTGCATTTTTTCTTTTATTCCGGGTAAAAGATTATTAGTACTTCTTGATTGATCTAGAATTCAATAGCATCAGTTATTTGTACATATGATTATATGTATGCCTTCTAATTACCCTGCCTAGTGTGCCTTAACGTAGGAGTATGCATAAACATTGTTTTCAATATTTGTTCTAATTGTGATTTTCTTTTTTTAAATATAACTTGTAGGGTTAGGATTTAATACGTATTTGAAAATTTTACAAGTTATGATAATTTAATATAAAAATCATAAAAGTTACAATCTTTATATAAAAAGTTGTGAGTGTGTAGGAATTTTACTTGCAACAATTACACAAAATTATAACTCCAGTTTTTAATGATGCATAAAAAAAATCAAAAATTTTCTTATTTATATATTAAAGTTATTATTGTTACTATTTTTAATGAAAAATTACAAAAAAAATATATAAATTTTTTACAAAACTTGTAGAAGTACATGTGGAAACGAATTTTCTCAATTATACACTGAAGTATAATTCAACCCTTTATGGTGGATAAAAATCTCATGGAAAGTTTCTTTCTCTATCAAGGATGCAGAGACATTGTAATTAGTAGATGTCTGATGATTACCCTCAATACTCAACCACGATCCCTTTTTTTTTTAGTGTAGTCTACGCATTTCTTAAAATATTTAGTAGTTTAGATTCACTCTGGAATATTGTCTATTGACTGAAATTTCCCATGATTTTGCGACCAAGATATAAAAGATTGTTCCATCCATAACAAAATTTTGCTGGAAAAATCTGAGATAACGATGAAAGAAAAATTATTATTAACAGGATGCAATAATTGCTAGCAACTAGTGTCTCAGTGGATATATAGATAATCTAAATACCAATACAAATAGCTGAACTACATGCAATCTCAGATAAGTGTAGTCCTCCTGATCAGTTGTCTTGTAGGACTTATAAGAATATTTCTGGATATCACAATTGGTTTTGGCAAAACCAAACCGTAAAGCTGATGAAGCCTACTGACATACATGGCATTAAAAAGAACAAAATGGAGCCAGTCCTCTTCTGTTTCATGTGGGCATAACAGGTTACATCGTTTTCTGCATACTAACACACGGAACTAGAACTTGTACACGCTTTCTAGATTGAAAATCTCTTGACTTTACCCTTGAAGTTCAAGAAGAGGTTTCCTGCAGTGAAAGCAGGGAAATCAGGAAGGATGCAGTAACAAACTCCTCAAACATCTGAACAAAATTGAGTATTTAACATAAATATCTGAAACCTTTAGCTCAACAGTTGAAAGAACTAAACAATGAAACAAGTGATTGGCAGTCAACCAAGTTTCAAAATTCATTGAGTTGACACCAACAGTGTAGGATAGCACATCGGTTGTCATGTTTCAATTAACAATTGAAATTCCGTATGCTTCTATTTCAAAGATGATTAAATTGCATTTTAGCAGCTTTACTGCTTGCTTGATAGATCAGATGTAGAAGATTTTGATGTGTTAATAAAAGTAAAACTGATACTGTATCTTCAGTGGGTTAATGGAGTGGATGAATGAAGCCAGTGTTCATTACCAGAAAGAGACTTCAGTGCCCAGGAGATGCACTAATGAGATGCACTAATGATCCTGCTAATTTATCAAATCCCTTAAATGAAGAAATTCAGAGCTCAAAGCTCAAAGCTAGTAACAATACTTTCCGCATATGCATCTCTAGAATAAACAGGATAAAGTTCTAGGTGAAATAAACACAAAGAAAAATGTGCCTTATTAGGACAATTTCATTCGTTTTGTTGAAGCAAAAAAAAAAAAGCAGTTTCTTCATTCATCCTCCTTGACAATAATTCCAAGGTCAGGACTCAGGACAGTTCCCAGTCACCAATAAATCAAGTTCATGATATTACATTCTTATTGAAATAGGTAATTATTGATGAATTGGTGGGTTTTCACCTTTTCAGTTTCAGTCTACCTGGTAAGATTTATTTCTTTTACTTTCTAGATGTGTGCAGCGGTTGTGAAAGGAGTCATTATCATCACATTATTACATGAATATTATTTGAATTATAGAAAAAAGTTGAACCTCGAATTAGGCATACAGCAATATTATTTCATGTTAAATGAATCCAATCCCAAATAAGTTACAGTATAAAAAACACATTGGATTCATTCAATCACAAATTTCTAACAAATTCATCCAACACATAAAATTCTTAACAATTAAGTATCATATTTTAATACAGATGAAACTAAAAAGCCATAAACTTTAGATGCAAGCAAAGCTTATTAATCAACGTAAGGAAGCTTACATCAAAATCAGAACACTTGCAGCACAGGTCTTTTCCCAAGCCTTTTGATCTCTTTATCCATATTTCCCGTAAGCATTAATACAAACATCTTGTAATCACAAAGAAGGGACCAAAAGGGGTGCCCAAAAGTCGCTGGAACATTCCCTTCAACAAAGAAATGGCTGTACCAGGCACATCCATACCCAGAAAAAGGCACAAAGAACAAAAACCACCAGTTAAAGAACACTGAAAACAGCAAGAAGAGAAGACTAAGAAGTGTACCCACAAAGTGCCAACGCCTTGTGGATGGTTTTGAATGTTGGCTCATATAAAAATCCCAGAATTCCTCCAAGCTCCTGAAATTCATGGCTTTTTTCACAGTCTCAAGCAAAATTCAACAAATTTGATAGGACAAAAAACCAGAATTTTTACGAGGTGAAGAATTGCAGAATCTGTAGATTATGTACGGAAGGAGTAAGTAAAATCCAATAAACGTTGTTAATGGATTATTGGTTTCATCGATGAGCTTGACTGCTTAGCAATGGGTTGAAATGATGGGGCCAAGCTATCTAAAATCCTTCGGTCCGTGGCAGTAGTTTTCCTGATTTTCTCCACCCAAATTAAATGGTACACAAGAATAGTACCTTTGTTGTACCGTTTCAATTTTGAGAGTGGATCCTCTGCAGTGCGGCCGGGTGAATTTCGGCTGAAGTTCGGCCAAATCCGACCGTTGATGCATCGAAGGACCAGATGAAGCCACGTCACCCACTCCCCCCCAATACGCTGCGTTTCGGATCCCTCCCAATACGCTACGTTTTGGACAGATTGAGCTCTCTTGCCCGGATTGAGCTCTCTTGCTCGTCTGGTTCCCGCTCCGATCGAGATCGAGCTCTCCTGCTCGTCCGGTTCCAGCTCTGATCGAATCGAGCTCTCTTGCCCAGATCCATTGCTTAACTCTCCTGCTTGTCCGAGGTGCTCCGATCGAATCTCTTGCTCGTCTGGTTCGATTAAGGCTCCGAAGAGGATTTACAGGTATTAT
>JANHAO010011813.1:0-16748 GCA_026873985.1 Saraca asoca | reverse complement strand
TTGTAATGAATGCTTTACGCATTGTTGTATGTACACTTTTGACAATTAATGAGAATTTCTCTTTTAGCCAATCAGTTGTTCTTTATTTTTCAGTCTACTCGTCATTCGAGTGAGCTATGCTTTGAATGATCACGAGTGATGCATCCACATGTGGGGATTGTAAAAAACCCATCCATATGTGAGATGCCGATTATACTTGCATTATTCTGATTACGACGAGGTAAAGACCATTCACTGGGTTTTTGGATCTCGGGTAGGCTTAGAGTTGTTGCACTCTTGATTTTATTTGTGTGGTAGCGAGGTGAAAACTATTCGCTATAACAAACGTAGCCGCTGTAACGAGGTAAAAATCGTTCGCTGTAGCGAGAATGCTGTAATGAGGTGAGAATCGTTCGTTGTAGCAAGTGCTGTAACGAGGTGAGAACCATTCGTTGAAGCAAACGTAGCCACTGTAGCGAGGTGAAAACCGTTCGCGGTAGTGAGAATGCTAGACTCTTAGGGAATTTGCAGCCAATCGACAATTTTCATTGATTCAATACATAGTAGTTAGTGTAAGTATTATTGAGGATAGGTACACATCATGGGATTAGAATATAGTTCTTATGGAGGGCTCAAGCTTCTGGGTGATAACTCGCTGGGCCTGTTGAGTGCGCTACCCAGACGGTTTTACCACATAGTCTTGTAGGTGGCCCTTTCTGATGAGGCGCTCGATGGCATTTTTCAGAGCATGGCACTCCGAAGTGGTATGACCGACCTCGTGATAATAGGCACAGAGTCTGTTCTGATCCCTGGACTTGGTAGGTATCCTCGTTGGCCAAGGTTTTCTGAAATCCTCGTTATGTCTTTCTGTGGCGAAGATCTTGTCCTGGGCATCCGACAGGATGCTATAGCTCTCGAAGTGGCCGCTGGGACATTAAGGTTTTGCTTTCTTTGCGAGATGAGGAGTGGGGTTTGTGTGGCCTTCACTACCTCTCTTTTTGCTTGTGGAAGGACCGCTAAGGCCCACTCGAGGTCTGAATTCCTCGGTTCTGAAGGTTTCTTCCCACCTTACTTGTTTGGCTGCCCAATCGTAGAATTCAGCGAGGTCTCACGCAGGGGACTTGTAGAGGCTTCTATATAGTTTACCATCTTTACGAAGTCCTGCTGAGGCGGCTGCTAGGATGCTCTCCTCCGAGGGGTTTTCCACGGAGTTAGCCTCGTGTCTGAACCAGGCTATATAACCTTTGAGTGACTCGTCCCTGCGCTGGAAAATCATCGCAAGATGGCAGGGGGGCCGAGTTGCCTCTTTAGCGCCCGATATTGGTCTATGAATTTCTTTTGGCAATCCTCCCAGCTGCCAATACTGCGCGCGAGGAGGCATCTGAGCCAAACGCGAGGGGCTGCCCTTAAAGTGGCGGGAAAGACACGGCACTTTAACAAGGGTTCGATCATCTGGAGCTCCATTTGTGTATTGAACGCATCCAGGTGATCGTTCGGGTCACTATTTCCCTCGTATAGTAGGATGGCGGGCACCTTGAGTTTCTGCAGGAGAGGTTACTTCTCAATCTCCACAGAAAACGGTGAGGTTTCCTCATGATGCGTTCGATCATTTTGAGGCTATGGGCGTTCCTCAAGTAACTTCAGCCTTCAGAGAACCTTGTTTATCGCTGGGTGCTGGTTTTCACGCTGGGGGGTAGAGCTTTTCGTGCGTTGGGAGCCCCCCGACCATTGGCTATCACGGTCGATGTGGGCCTCTCTCCGAGCTTCTTCATGAAGCTGTAGGAATTGCGCTATGACCTCTTCTTGTCTTTGGGCTCCCTGGGCCTGTGCTTGAGCAAGCATCTTAACTGTTTCAGTCAACTCTTTAACCGTGTTTTCAAGTGCTGCATGGGACTGCCAAGGCATCTGAGCCTCCTGAGTTTTAGGTGCAGTGTTATGCTATTGAGGAGCCAGAATAGGGGAGCTGTGAGTCACTCTTCCTCGGGCCATTGCTGAACAGCAGTGGGGACTTCAAAGAGCGGATGATCTCCACAGACGGCGCCAAAATGTTATCGTCAAAATTCAGCTCGTATAGAGGTCCAGAACTTTGACCAACGGGATATGGATTTCAGGAATCAATGCCACTCTTGAAATGTTGTGAAAGTTGGTCCAGAGGAAGAGAGGGAAGAAAAGACAATGTTTTTAATGTGGTTCGGCCAAATCCTGGCGGTACCGGACCCTACATCCACAGCAAAAATTTTATTGATAATCTATAAGAGTTTTTGTTTACAAGATTGGCCTCTCCTCCCCTGCTAACAAAGTCATCCTATTTATAGAAGAAGGAGAGATTATGTGTATTAAATACTAGCTACAGTTGTATTACATCAAATAAATGAGACAAGACAGTAAGGAGTCCGTATCCCGGCAATAGGTTGTGAAGCAGGCTTTCTTAGGCCGACAAGTAGGCTTGTAGCCGCCATAATGTCAGGCAAGTGCTCTGCTATTTCAAGCGAGTGCTTCATGAGGAAGCCTGCTATGGCCACCTCAGTGAGTAGGCAAGTGCGAGCGAAATGGTCGCTAGGTCAATGTTCGAGCCTATTATTGCTGGGTCATGCTATCGCCGGAGGGTGGCCCTTCGGACTATGGTCAAGCGATGCAAGTGAGACAGGGTTCGCCGTTGTTTGAACTCCTGGAGGTTCTTTTGCTTGGGCGCGAGGACTGGTCCTCGGTTCCTCGGGGACTCGTCCGCACGAGGCTATTTTTAGTGTATAACAGAAAGTTTACTATGATAATTCTGTAGCAGTGATATTTTCTAAGAATAATAAAATTTCTAGTGGCTCCAAGCCTATAGAGATTAAATACCTAGTAATAAGAGATATGGTTAAGAATGGTGAAATTCTTGTAGAGTATCTTGATACTAAGGTGATGATAATAGGCCTAGTAACAAAAGCTTTTTGGCCCTTAGTTTTTAAAGAACATGTAAAAAATATGGGTGTTGTTGATTTTTTTGATCTACTTGATTAGTGGGAGTGTTCTTTATTATAAATCATCTATCTTTCATTTATTATTGCAGTATTGTTATTTACCTTGATACATTTCATTGTTTTTATGTGTAGATATGAGATTTTGATGTCTTTTGGCATTCTTATTTTGATGATTACAAAATATTAATTATTATTATCTAGAGACATTGTTATTTCTCCTTGTGAGAATGTTGCTACAATTGTCTTTTTATGGGATGTGTTGATTGAGATGTAGTTCTCCTTGTATAATGAACTGTAGTTATCACTATCAACACATTAATTGTTTCAAGAGAAACCTTATTGATCTTCTTGGGAAGATTTAATGGTTCTCGTGAGAAAGACCCCAATGAGGATCTTTACACAAAAGCAAAGATGGATCACTTGGCTATGCTGTTTTTATAACCACACCATCACATCCAAGTGAACATATCAGTGGAATGATTAGCTCACATGATTATGGATGATGTATGTTGCTAAATAGCATACTTCTCATTTATAATTTTGAGTTATTTGTTTCATTGAGATTATCATGTTTCTAAGGTGCTCATTAGGCCATGTTAGATTTAGTGACCATTTTAATAGTTTGTTCAATCCAAAAGTCATTTTCAAAATGAATTTGTAAAAATATTTAAAAGCCAATCAATATTTGCCTAAATGGGAGAATTTTAAAAAAATTTGTTTTATTTTTGGGCTTCAATTGATTGACTTTCTTTTTTTAATAAAAAAAGGTTGGATGTGTAGCCCAATTTGTTGTGTAAGTCTTAAAGTGATAAAAATGAACAAAGGTTACACCTATTGGACTTGAGACCTAATATTGTTAGGTGTGATCTTCTTTTTGGTGTGAGCCTATATTTGATCTCTTTGATGGGTAGAGAGTTAAATACTGTAGTTTATAAATTTAGAAGCAGATCCCCCCACACTTCATAGAATGCTATGTGCGCTACCTCATTGAACTGGCCATAAAAAATTGCATTAGAGAAGTAAGGGAAGATCTGCTTCCGCGTTTATTTTAGGATCACTTATCAACATGTTAGAAAGCGATACCAAATTGTACAATCAATTTCATTAGATTAATTGTGGTTTTTAGCTCAGTATAGTCAATCCCTTGTTTATATGCCTAAAATTTTTCTACACATAGTAATGAAAGGGTATTTTACTATTTGCTTGATTAGATCATATGTCTTTGTTAGTATTATAAGCTTTATATATGTACTTATGTATATTAATTTACTTATTCACTTATTTTACTTATTATTGAAACTCTTGCTATTTGGAATAATTAGAATTTATTTAGATTGGAAAACATGAAAATGGTTTTTTATTTATCTATTACATATTTTGATAGGTTATGCTAGTGTCCATTGGTAGGGACATTATCACTAACTAAGCTATTAAGGTCACTCTTGTTTTATTTTTTCTTTTAGATATGTTTTGTTGAAATTGCAGAATAGGGAAAATCAAGGGCATAATTGTTATACAATCCTCTAGGGAAGATTCCATTTGTTAGTTTTGATTAATGCATATCTCACATGTAGGCTTAAGTTTGATTATGGTGTATAAACACTAACTACTAACTATTAAGATAACTTTGACTAGTGTTCAATTCACATGATTCAAGCTTAGTAATTGTTTAATATCAAAGCTAGGTTCTTAGGCCATGGATATTTGATGGGTCTAACAAGGATATTAGGAATTTGAGTGAGGGATAATTGTGAAGTTCCATTAACTAGATTTTAAACTTGATTGTGATATATAAACATTAAGTATTTACTACTAAGATAACTCTAGCTAGTCTTATAAATTAAGTAATTTAAGCCTAACAGTTGTTTGAAATCAATCAACTTTAGGATGTGATAGTAGCCCTGCAACTAAAACCAAAATGTTGAGTATTGTATAAAGGCTTTTCCATGAATGCTATTTACACAAACTTTAAAGAGATATCAAATATAGAATATTTCTAAATTAAAATAGAGATTAAAGAACTATTTTAATTCTTTATATATAAATATGTTTTCTTTTCATTCCCATTTAATTTTTATTTTTAATTTCATCTAATTTGGTACTTTTGTTCATTTATATCTAGCATTTTTAACAAGTAATGTTTCTGAAAGCCAAAATATGATATGTTGCCCTTCAATGCTATCATGTTGCTCTTCTTACTCTAAACTTGTCCCATGAACACTTCAAAAGTAGAAAACATGATGACTAATTTAATTCTACCCTTTGTCCCTCAATACAATGTTATTTCAACTTACATTACCACTTGCATTTATTCAAAACCTATTTAGTGTCCACAAAAATATTTGAGTTATAGTAACAAACACAAGTATTGGATAGATAGTTATAAAAAATTGGGCTAAATCGACCAATTCAGCTAGTAAATTAGGTGTTAATCTAGTTTAGTTTAAGGTATTATACAAAAAATACATTTAAATTGGTCAAAAACTAATTGAGTTGATGAATTAATGTGATTGGTCAAGTCTCTAATGACATTGAACTTTGAAATTTTGATAAAGGGAATGAATTTTTGAGTTATAATGTCTCAAAATTATACAAAATTAATATTTGTTATTTCTTAGTTTTTAAGCTTATTCATCAATGCTATGCAAATTTAATTTGTATTTTTATACTATAAGTATAAATTTGTGTCATTTTCTAATTATTATCAATGAACTAACATCTACTATTGATGAACTAATAAGTTTTGTATAAATGAAATTAAATGTTGCAGTTATTTAATAAATATATTATGTATTTTTATTTATAGTATTTTTTTAATTATATGTAATTGTACTAATGATCCATAATGACTTAATAATCGAGCCCTCTATCAGACTAATTTCCTATTTAATAACTATGATTAGGTGATAGTATTTTGGATTTTGACTTCATCACTTCCATTAATAAGGTTATAGGTAGATGGATGTAAGGAATAGATTGAATATATATATATATATATATATATTTATATGGGTGATGAAATTGAAAATAAATATGAAATATCAATGAAATTGAGAAATCTTGCATTCATGAAGAACTAGAATAGTGTTTTAGTCTAAAATATATCCTAAGATTTTAAGATGAAAACTCTAAACTTATGGAAGGTGAAAAATGTTAAAGCATTTGCCAATGATTTCATTAATCAAGAATAAAAGTTATGCATTCGAGAATGATCTAATACTATCTTAATCTTAATCATAAAAGTTACCGACAAAGGACCAACAGATATTGCTTTTAGGACTCCACTTACAAGTTTGAGAAATTATATTTTTTGAATTTGTCTTTTTGGATAGAGAATAGAAAATGAATGTAAAATAGGCCTAAGAATATATGTCTATATGTTTATGATTCACCCAAACCAAACAAGGAAACAAAATTCGAAGGTTATAAAGATGAACTTCCTTTGAAATAGTTTTGATAATTTCAATAGGAATGGGAAGATATGGGAAGAAGAAGAGAATGCTAGTAGGAATATAAATAATTAAATAGAATTTTGGTGCTTAATTGCCTTCTAACTATTTTTTAAAAAATTTATAACAAAACTATATAAAAAAAGTACCAACCTAATTTCTCAAGTGATTTCTATGTGGATTTAGTCTGTAAGGGTGATGGCCTATCTACAGTTGTAAAGTTAAGGTTTAAGGGGTTGTTTAACATCTATTAAACTATTATTTTTCTCATCTTGAGAAGATATAATAGAGCGTACTAGTTCAATAATGTGGGCACTTGACCAACCTAATTGTCCCTATCCCATTCTTAGTTTCTATGTTTTTTTTAATTCATTTTAGTTCTATTTTTCATTTATTATTGTGCTTAAAAAGAATAAACCCATCTATACTTTTTACTTGGTTTAAAAGGAGTGAGAAAATGAGGTATATGTACAATCGTAGATACATGCTTTCCAACCAAATAATCTTAAATCATCTCATGGAAACTAAAATTAAAATATGCATGTTGTCCAACCAAAGCCCCTAAGTCAAGAATGACTGAAACATTGACCTTGGTTACATATAGTCCTTTAACAAAAATTCAAAAGCTCACAATGACAACTAGCAGGGAAGGAATACTCAAGGTAGTATATGGAAGATTAGGAAAAATTTTCTCTTCTCTCATAAGTTAATCAAGATAACTTTTCAAATGCAAGAATTACTTAAAAACACTCAAAATGAAACAATAAGCACGAAAGACACTAACGAATAGACTAAATGAAATAAGACATTATTGTGAAAGCAAGCTGAAGCCTTCCTTCTATTTAGAAAGTGAGGAACATGATCCTTTCTAAATGAAAATACATAATTTTGCTATTATTTATTTTTAAATTGGGCAATGAGTACCATTCTAGGGGAAGATATCCATCCAAGAAGTGCATATCCTTTGTATGATTGTATTCCCATGTTTGGGTTCCTATTTTGAAAGTATCCCAATGCAATTTTCAAAATATCTAATTGAACTCAAAAGTCTATAATCAATTCAAATGGGACTCAAAAGATTGAAAATCCATTACGTTTACCCCTTAAAATATAAAATCAATTAGTGCCTTTTAAAATACCATATTAATCCAAAGCATATCTTGAAGCCACATTATAGCCCATAACCTATCAAGAGGTCTTGAAAGCTTATAAATCAACCAAGCAAGGCCTAAACCCCTCAAAAAAAAAAACCAAACAAGCCTAAAACGTTGAAAACGAACCAAATAGGCCTCAGTGAGCCTAGATTCAATCAATCAATCATGCTACCTTTTGAAAATAAATTCATGTATAATCTATAAGTTAATCTATTTATAAGTGAACTAACTTCTAGTTTTTTATGATTCTAAATGAGAGACCAAAGACTCCATTAGAAAATAATTATTGATTTATTTAGTTGTGCAATGTTATGAAGGTAATATTACAGTGTATGATTGATATATTTATTTGAGTTGTGAAGGGGTTTGTGAGGGGATTAAGCGTGAGGTGTAAGTACAAAAAATGGGATTTCAACAATAATGTAGCTTTAAGGTGGGAAAAGATTAGCACAATAACAGAAGTTCAATGAATAAATAAAGAAGTTGTATAGAATCAAGTAAAACCCACAAGATAGACACTTGATGGTGTATCATGGGTCAGTTTTTAGAAATTCTAATGATGTTTTAGGGTTAATAGGAGTGATAACGGTGGTGGTTAGTTTTAAGAGATTTGGTTACAAGACTTAGTACTTTGGGGTTTTTAGAGTATGCTTAATCTTATAGTAAGGATGTCTAATCTTGAGTTCTTCCAATTATCTTTGTATTCTTTCTTAGGTTTTTCTATTATGTCTTGGATTAAGGGAAACAGAAGTTTATATAGATGAAAATGTAATTAAGTGAGTTTAGTATTAGGTGGGCATTTCACAGGTTACAACTTGGAGAGGTGGGTTATTGATGTAATTTATTATGAATCAAAGTAATTTATGGCTAATATTACATTGAAAGTTAAAGCACATTTGAATGCATGAAGGTCATATAAAGGGTTTAATGTCAACATATAGGATGTAAGGTTTCGGTGTGAGGTTGGTCTATACGATGTGAAGGATCAACCATAAGGATGTTAGTTAACAATATAAAACGTACCATAGGCCCATGGACCCTTTGTGAATTTGGGGTGGAATAGTAATTTTTCCCCTTATTTTTGAATACATGCTCAAATAAGTTGCTCAAAAGGATTGGGATCCATACAGTCTTACACAAATGGTTATGGGCTAGGGTAACAAGTGTGTGTATATATATCTTTCAATTAAGCCTTTACATATTTGCAAAATATACAAGCCCAACCCAACCTAATTCACATTCTAGTCCAACAAATCTAAATATATTATCATTTAAAGATAAAAACTAACAAAACATTAAAATTTAAGTAATGACAAAAATAAAACATTAAACTTCAATGTAATTACATTACACAAACAAAACAAATCAAATTAAAGTAATTAGTTAATTTGAAAATAAGAAGACCCAAAAAGAAAGTGAAAAATCCTAGCCCCTCTTCTCTTGACTTTTAGCTTAGTTTTAAGCAACAACACAGTAGCACTCAACTCATTCAACATGACAGTGTCAACCACTACAGTAGCAATGCTACTTAGCTTTGATTAAAGGTCATCGTTCTCGACAATAGTAAGTAGGTCTTTATCTTTTTCTATTTAATCACAATTCATGTGTATTAGATCCATTTATGCAACCTCTATCTATATGGATTTTATTTTTCCTTTTAGTAATCAACTTCATCATTGTCCTTTGTTTAGGATGGAGTAGCTCTACCTACAACTGGAAGACTTTACCTTTGAGCTGTTAGGTATGAAATCTAGTTTCATACTTTTATTTATTTATTATTGATTATTTGAAACTTGATGAATTGACATGCTTAGCACATATGGATAGTATTTGCTTTATTTGGAGTTTTTTACCAACTTTTTTCACTATTTTTAACTAATATAGTACATTCTTGTATCTCATTACATAATCTTATGTAAGGTTGGATAGTTTATCGACTAACATATATCATGAGAGATATACATTTATACTTTTGCTCTTACGAAAGTTATTATACATATCACTACAAGAAGTTAATTTGGAGAACTAATCCTATTAATCATATATTTTTCTATAGTGTTGTCTCTTATTGCTTCCTAGGACAGTTGCTTCATAAAATAATGCTTCTCTTCTTAGTTTTCCCCTTTTCTCTCTCTCTCTCTCTCTCTCTCTCTCTCTCTCTCTCTCTCTTTTACTTTTCTCTCATGTGTTCTATTTAGGGAATTAAAGGTCAAATTGTCCATTTTGAGTGCACCAATTTTAGGACTTCAAATATTTTATTCTTCACATTGTAACTTTTTATGTATTTAGTTTCAGTATTTTTCAATTCACCTTTACCGAGTTCCATAAATTCTCTACCAATTTTGTAATTTTCTTTAATAAGACTCTTAACTCTTTCATTCATGTTTAATCAGAATGTATGCATGGCAATGATTTGCATGTGGGTGTTGTGTTATGTCATGATACATCGATCATTAGAGATTGATAGTTTGCAAAATTTGAGGTGTTTTAGTTATACTTTTTTGTTATATTTATTATATATTTGTACTACTTTGCTTGAAGAAGAATATAAATAAATAACGTAGTATTTTGCTTGATAATATATATCCATATTTATGACTATGTGATGTATGTATTCCTTAGTGAGATTTAAAACTTGTAGCCTTGAAATTTCCATATTGACTAATTTTTCCATATGTAGTAACCACATCACCTTTTGACTCAACTTCTACTCATGTTATGTTTTTTAATACTTTGTTAGACAATGAACAAGGTGGGTGAGCTCTAGGTTTGATAGCTGAATGATTTTTGGTTAGTTTCATTTTAAGGAGTAAAAAGATGTTATTTGTCATTATGTTGTATGTTTTGGACCTTTGGTTGCTACTTTGTATGTTGAAAGATCTTAATTTTTTTATACATTTCCCATATGATGTGCATTTGTAAACTTGTAGGTAGTCTTGAATATGGCCAATTCGCATGATATAGAGATAAATGAACAAGAAAATTTAAATGAAAGCGGTAGGCAAAACCTGAGCTTTCAAATGAGAATTGAAAATAGCACCCATCAATCTAAACTTGAAAAAGAATTTGAAACTCAAAATGATACAATTGAAACTAAAGCCAAAAAAAAAATCTGAAAAATAAACTTCAAATGTGTGGAATTTTTTTAATGCTTTAGGTATAATTGATGGTAAACTAAGGCCTAATATAAGGGTTTGTCGGTGGTGGTAGTAAATATGATATCTCAACTCTTTCTTATCATATGAGAAAATGTGAAAGAATCAAAAAATGAAAAATAAAAGGATTTTACTTATCATCTTTTATCATTTAAGGAAATTGAGAAGTAACAAATTTGATCCCAAAGTTTTGAAAGAAAAACTAACCATGGCCATCATAAGGCATGACCTCCTTTTCAAGTTTGTTGAATATGAAAGGATTAGGGATATTTTTAAATATTTGAACCTGAATGTTAGATTTATTCTTAGAATTACCACAAGATAGTATGGAAAATTTATATCGGACACAAGAACAATTTGAAAGATAATTTGCCTAATATTCCTGATAAAGTATGTCTCATTTGCGATTTATGAATTGCCTACACTAATAAGGGATATTTTTCCATGATAATACATTATGTTGATTTAGATTGGATGTTAGAAAGTGAAATTCTTACTTTTTGTGACATGTATCCTCCACATTTGCATGTCTAGTTAACAAGAAAGGTAATAGAACTTATAATTGATTAGGGGATAAATAAGAAAAATTTTCTCTTACCATGGATAATGCTTATGCCAATAATAACATACAAAAAAACTTAAAGATTCAACTTTCTTTGGAAGGTAATTTGCTTTATGATGGTGAATTTTTTTTTTTTTTTGGTTCATTGTTCTACTTATCTCTTAAATCTCATTATGCAAGAAAGGTTAAAAGTAGCCTCAATTGCTTGTCATAAAATTAGAGAAAGCATTGCTTATGTGAAGGGGTCTAAGGGTAGAATGAGAAATTTTAAGGTGTGTGCAAGAAGGATTTCGGTTAATACCAGTGTATATTTGCACTTGAAAGTGTCCACTAAATGGAACACTATATATTTGATGCTTGAAAGTGCATCGAAATACAAGTGTGCATTTACTATCCTTGCATTGAGTGATAGAAATTCTAAGAGCATTGTCCATTAATTGAAAAGAGGAAAAAAGAAGAAAGAATTTGTGGGTTTTTTAAATCCTTTTATGACATGACTACCTTGATTTCCAAATGTAGCTATTCTACATCTAATTTGTATTTCAACCAAGTTTGGAAGATTGAGAAATTTCTTTTGGATAATGTGAACAATGAAGATGAGATGATAAAAGCCATAGCTTGTAATATGAAGAAGAAATTTGATAAATATTAGAATGAATACAATGTTCTACTTATAATAGTGGCTGTCTTTGATCCTTGCTTAAAGTTAACAATGTTAGAATTTGGTTATTATAATATGGATCCAAATTCTTATCAAAAAAAGATTGATATGGTGAAGACTAAGTTATTTCAACTCTATGAAGAGTATGCAAAGAATTCTCCTAACTCAACACATGTTAATTAACATCCCCAATCTTCTAATTCTTTAAGCTCTACTTCAATAAGGTTTTGTTTGAATGTAATTAATGCAAATTTAAAAATTTATCCTATATGATATATTTGTTTTATTTTTTAAAATTTGAAAGCGATAACTTTATTTTCCTTTTAGTTATGAATTAATTTCAAGAATAAAATCGTTAGCTTAACTTTTGATTCCAAGTCTCAATTGGAAGTCTACCTAAAAATGCTATTGCTTGATATTGCTTTGTATAAAAATCTAAATATTTTGGAATGGCAGAAAGAGTAATATAAAAGATTTCCCAATTTTTCACTTATGGCTTGTGATTTGTTAAGTGTTCCTATTATTATTGTGGCTTCCAAGTTGGCTTTTAACATTGAAGGCATGGGTTGAACAAGTATAAGAGTCACCTTCTTCTAAAAAAATTTCAAGCCCTCTTTTGTACACATATTTGGCTTCATGGTTTTGCCGTAGGGGTACTTGTGGCCTTACTAGTGGTTGTCATTGTGACACATTTAAATGTTGTCAGCTCTTCCAAAAAAAAAATTCAAGCCCTCTTTTGTGCACAAATTTGGCTTCATGGTTTTGTGGTAGGGATACTTGTGGCCTTACTGGTGGCTTCCATTGCTACACATTTAAATGTTATTATCTCTATCTTCCTATTAAAGGCATCCACGACTAAATGCTAGTAGTAATTTTTTATTTAAGAAATTTATTGTTTTGAACTTGTTACATGATTTAGTGGAAAATTATAACCATAATTTCATAATTTATAAATTGGGAAGATTTTGATGAAAAGGAAAACAGTTCAAAAGAAGATTCGAGCAATCTAAGTTCAGCTCTTATTAAGGAAATTCAGCTCTTATTGAGGAAAGTCAAGTAGATGTTACAGAAGTTTAATCATTCATGTATGGTTTTTTTGCTTAAATATTTGTATTTAGACTTTGAATATTAGAACAAAACTTATTTCTTTATTTGACTTGTTAAAGTTCGTGCCTTTCTTTATTATTTAGGTTTATCCATAGACACTAGAGTAATAGGCAATGATTTATTGAGGAAGAAGACTGCGAGAAGTTGGATTAGCTTATTCTAGTCTTGAGAATGTTTTGTCCTAATTATAACATTTTTTGTATATAGTATTGTTGAATTTTTTATAATGATACTAAATGCTTGCTGGCCATTTATGCTTTTTGTTGCAAAAACGGGTAGTCCGTGGGCCAATCCAACCTATGCAAGGGGCAAATCGAACTTTCCAATATTGGCTTGTTTAAGGATGCGGGCTTATATGGGTAAGCCTGTATGGACCTGGGCCCATGCAAGCTAGACCCATTTAAGCCCAATCCATCTATTTTACATATCTAATGTTGGTTACCTCTTCGAAGGTTTATGTGCAAATTGAGCTTTAGATGTGATTTAAGATTAAATGGGGTTGATTGTTCCTACCTCACAAAGTCTCTTTTGGATCACAATCTCAAGATTTGATGTGCTTCATTCACTAATCTCAAGGGGTCTAAGGAAGAGGGATTTCAGCCACGGCTTAGTTGTTAGATGATGTCCTCATCTTAATCATATCAAGTCACTACTACTTGGAGATTCCCACAAAGGGGAAAGGAGTTTGGATCACTTCCCATGGATGTGATGACCTTTGTCCAAGCCAAGGTGTTCCATTAACTGGCTGAAGCGCCATCACCACATTTGTTTATAGGACCGGGCCATAGAGAAACATAAGAGCTTGTGTGTCACAATTGTAGGCTAACACAAAACTGGTCATCAAAGTTTTAGGTGGACAATTGATTACTATGTGATGCAGTCATAGAGTGCAATTGGCATGGATCGCATGCCAGAATCGTAGGTACATGATTGGAGTAGACAACAAAGTCGTTTGGAGTGCGTTCTATGCTCATTGATGTAGTGGCGTTATTCATTAAGCACATTCACCCATTTTGATAAAAACCGCAAGGTCATACATGACATGTTTGCACATGTTCAAATAGTATTGTTTGTTGATAATAGTTATTAGTCTCACCGCGAAAGAGTGGTTGTGAGAAATTGATGTGAGCATTGCGTTGATGGGCGTGACAAGTGATTGTGATTGTACCACCTGAAAGATAACTGTGGCACCAACAAGAGTTTTAAAGAAAAACATTAGTCTGAATGAATGCATGTTAATTATATGAATTTTGTTATTGGTTCGATGGAATGCGTTGTGTGCAATCACAAGGCTTGTTAGAGGTCAACTTCTGTTGTAGAGTTTTCATGTGAAATTGCCATCTTCCTTATTATATTGGTTGCCTAATAATTGCTACATACATTATTCACTTTTTTTTTTAAAAAAAAGGAACAACATAATTATAACAACCATTAGCTGTTAAGTCAAATAACTAATAGTATTGTATAGAGTTGTGATAATTTTTTTTTTTTTTAACATGTTACCTGCGAGAGAATCGGTATTGTAAATGTGGAAGAGATAATATTTTAATTAAGATAGTGTTGAAAATTTTCTTATAGGAAATGATTGAGTTGGCAAGTATGCACATGTATTACTATGAATCGTGGCAAAGGTCAATGAAACCATTATAATGTCTATCTGCAATTAGTCAATTTTAGTTTAATTTTGATTAAGTGTCTCTCAAATCAAAGTTACAATAATCAAATGTATTATGTTTTCATGGTACAATAATCTTGGGTTAGATTTCCGAAGTGCGTGGGAAATTGACGTTTTTTAAATTCAGGTAAAAGATATCAAATTTTTTAAGCACAAATCATTGAATTTGGGTCAAAACACGGTGTTTCAATTGCAAGATAGTTGTTGATGCTTGGAAATGAATAATAAACATAATATCATGGACGTACTTCTTTATTTATTCTGCACTGTTATTTATCATATTTACACCATTGCTACTTTTTTTTTTAAAATAAATTTTTCATAGAATTTACAATCAGATCCAATACATTTATCATATAGATTTTACTCGCAGAATTTTACATTAATTTAAAATTAGTACTATCTTATCAATAAATTTTAAAATTGATGTAAATTATAGTTTTAAAATATAAATAAATTTCAATTATTTAATTCGTACTTATTGTTATGTATCCAAAATTTCTCAAATTTTATATACAAAATGAATATGATAATTACTTATAAATCTATTGTTGAATCAAAGAAAAACATATTTTATAAAAAATTATTAATCAACGTAAGTATCTTAACTTTTACATCAATGTTAATTGATCCTCGCCCATATATATATATATATATATATATATATACACACACACTTGTGTGACATGCATCTTCCCGTGGTTAGTTTCAATGAAATGTAATTAGAGTTGACAATAAGTTCAACTAACCCATGAACAACACATGACTTGATTCAAATTATAATTTGATAAGTCAAAATTATGAGATAAACAAACAATTCACAAATTGAATTATTAATTCGATACAAAAATGTTGTGGGTATTTTCTGGTACTGCACGAAATGAACTGGCAAAGGTCCAGCAGCAGATAAGTCTAAGTAAGAAAAGATCTAAGATCCTTAAATCACTAGCTACAAGAGTACAAAACAAGGCAGAAGCCCCTGCTCGCCAAGGAACAAGCTCCGACTCATGTAGGCCAACGATTCACCCTACGCAAGCTCGCTTCGCCAAAAGCAAGACTGATCTCGCTGGCCAAAGGTCAACAGTGATTGATAACACAATATTTGACACATATATTTGCCCTTATGCTTAGTATTTTAAGAGTCAAAATTGCATAATTCCAGCTATGTTAAGGTGTTTCTATCATTTTGAGTCAATTGGCAACATTATACAAATTTTTGCATTTTCAGCCAAATTGAGCAGTTTCTGTAATTCTTCCACAACTTGCATTATACATGTCTAATTGATGTGATTCTTACCCTGTAGGAAATCTAAGAGATAGATCTACAACTCTCATGAAGACTGCAAGAGTTGAATCCATCATTTGATTATCTGAAAATTGAGTTGAATTCGGAATCAAAATTCTGTCTAGCCCTATCCCAAGTAGCCCAACCTCTATGCTCTCAGCAGACCATAACTTGAGATGTAGAGATCCAAATGAGCTGAAACTAACCCCAAATGGAAGCTAACTCATAAATATACATTTCATATGAAGACTTCCTGGGCTGAAAACATCAAATGGGATGTCAAAATGGAGCTGCAATTCATGGGCAGAAATTCTGCAGAAACTGGGCTGATGTAGTTGGTTTTTAAGGGCCCAATTGACATCCAAATCAAGTCCATTTGCTCCAACCTGAACCAGCCAGCTGGAGACACAAAAGAAGAAGAAAAAAAAGGGCAGGAATGCAGCTACTTTGAGCTCCCAAAACATAGAAAGTAAGGCTGGTAGCAGTAGATAGCAGACAACCACTTTCCAGCTCAGCATTTTTGTCCCCCTTTTGTCCACCCGGGTAGAGCATTTGTATAGGATTTTTCGGCTGCATTTTTATCTCAGTTTTTCATTGTGTTTTTAGGTTAGTTTTAGGGGCTGAGAGTAAGCTTTTGCTCTCCCCTTTTTCTATAATTTTTCTTGTGATTTTTGGCTGCCATGGATAGCTGAAGTTGTAACTAGCCAAGGGGCTGCAACTTTAAAGATTAATGAAGAGGTTTTGTTCCTTCATTCTTA
>JANHAO010011812.1:0-16771 GCA_026873985.1 Saraca asoca | reverse complement strand
TGATATCTTCCTTTAATTACTTCTTTATTCTCTTTCTTTCTTTAAATTTCTTCTTTTATTCTTCTTTATTTCTTTCTTATTACTTTCTCTTTTCTCAATAAATTTGGATAGTTGAAGTGTAAATATTCTAGTATTTGAAATAGCTTCTCTGTGGGATTGACCCATATTTACTGGTACTAGCTACAACTACGTCGTACACTTACAGAATTTAACATAATCAAAGCCTCAGCTCACTAAGGAATGAGCTCCGACTTGTATAGGCTTGCAATTTAATTTATGCAAGCATGCATTGCCAAGTGGGAGCTCACGAGTTCGATCTCACTAATCAAAAGCTAACAATGACCCCAAATCAGTAGTCTTAGCTCGTAGGATGCACATTTTACCCAGCTGAGAGCTTGCTATAAGTAAGCACCCATTCAAACTTGACTTGTAGGGTTAGGCTACAAGAAGCAGCTTATAAGGGCCCACACATAGAAAGTAGTCTGTAAAAGCTGATTTGCAAAAGTTGTACTTATTATTTACATTTATTACTTGATGTATTTGATGTAATAGAAATACAACTTATATAATTACATTTGTAACCTCTCACCCTCTATAAATAGGAAGGAGGAGATCATTGTAAGGAGAGGTGAGGAAAATACATACTGAAATCATGTAGAAATTTCAGCATAACAATAAAACAATACCATGGATGTAGGGGCCAGTGTTGCCTAGTTTTAGCTGAACTATGTTAAAAATCCTTCTACATTCTAGTTGCTCTTCCTCTTCATATTCTTATTTTTCACTTGTTCTATTAGATTGCAGTTTAAGTCCTTAAGAACTCTTCGAGTTAGCCGGATTTGGACTGAACCAAATTCTACCATCCACATTCTGGCGCTGTCTGTAGGGACTCATCTGCATCTTAGTTGATATTCTTTTCAACTACAATAGCCAGAAAAAGAGCCACCAGAGCTTCAAACACCCTGGTTGATCTGCCAAAAGGTCATATATCTACAACAGACTCTTACACTGCTCCTGTTCTAGGTGTTATCACCAGCTTGCCCCCAACTGGCTTTTACTAACCTGTTGCTATTGTCAATAGGATTGATGGAGTAGAAACTTGGCATCAGCATCAAGAAAAACTAGAAAATATGATGGGAGAGTAAACTAAAGTAGTTGTGGTGTTAGCACAAGCATAGGCTCAAGGTGTGTAAAGTTAGGTCGAGGTCGTTACACCTAAAAATTTACACCAATAGCAACAAGCTGGATGTTCGAGTAGAGTCAATCAAGAATAGACCTTAGGTCATTGTCCCCGTGAATAGGAAAGAGAAAGGAATCAGTGACCTTCTGGTTAGCAGTCTGAGACACAAAGTCCAACGATGGAAGAACTACTTTAAAGAATAAAGCAGCTAAAGGAATGACCCTAGGCTCAAGGTGATCAAGCGCTTAGTGATAAGAGGTTGCCATTTTCTAAAGAGATTGAAACATAACTCCTCCCTCACAAACTTAAAGTTCTTATGATCTTACCGTACAATGGCGATACTGATCCTTATGACCATTTGGATGCATTTAATGTTTAGATGGATTTGCAAACAATTAATCCACTAGTTAAATGTCAACTTTTCCTAACAACTCTAGGGGGTGTACCTTGGGCATGGTTTAGAAACCTTCTAGCTCGCTCAATATGTAACTGGGAAGAATGTTGATAAAAGTTCATTAACCAATACCGAGCATTGAAGAGGTAACTTATGCCCCCTTGCCACCTCGCAATAGTCTTTCAGTGTAAGCATGAGTCATTGAAGGATTGCATTATCAGGTTTAGGCATAAAGTCAATTTTGTGGAAAATTCATCTGAGAAAAACATTTTGACAATGATCTCTATGGGACTTCACAAAGATAGAAAACTTTACAAAAGTATATACAAGTCCCCAGTGAAGGATCTAACTAAGTTCTGTGAGCTAGTTGCAAGTAAATCAGGTGGAAGACCTTTGGCTCAAAAGAGTTCAAGCAAAAGGATGAGGTGAACAACTCCATTGAAAGTAAAAAAAGAAGCAATGGGGGTCAGAATAACGACTCCAATAGCCAGCTCACTAACAGGGCCAAAGACAAGCGACCTCAGCACCCAAGTCGCCATGATCACTATAGCATCTTATCAAACACTCCGAATAGGATATTTGCAACAGAAAAAGGTAGAGAAGATTTCAGGACTCCCAAACCCTTCAAGATTCCTCATGAGAATAGAAACACGAACAAATATTTTGCCTACCACAATGAAGTTAGGCACAACACTTTAGATTACTGAGCTCTTAAGGATATGATTGAAGATCTGATTAAGAGGGGTCACCTAAAGGACTACATGGTGTGACCTATAGGACAACAGCCTTTTCAGCCTTAGTGGAATCCCAAACAAGAGTAGACAGCTGTAATGAGAACCATATTTTGATCCTGTAATGAAGTATGTAGAAGTAGCCTAATTTTTATGTATAATAGTCTCTGAGCAAATTTTCAATGAAATGAAAATTCAGTAGTAAGCTCTTGAAAAAGTGAGCTTCCCTATCCCAGCTTGTGATTGTATCCTTTAAGTTTCGAGTTAAATTAGTATCACACTAATGCAACCTACTCTTTAGCACCACACTGGTATGACCAACTTAACATTATCACATTAGAACATCCTACTTCCTAATGCCATGCTAATGCAATCTAGCATGCATATGACTAACTTTCTGAGGCACCATATGCACTTGACTCCATTATGCATATGTCTAACTTTCTCAGGCACTATGTGCATGTGACCTCCTATTAAGTCATGCATACAACCAACTTTCTTAGGCATTGTATGCATGTGACCGTTAACTCTTACACATGACCAACTTTCTTAGGCATCATGTGCATATGACCTCTTATAAAGTCATGCACACGATCAACTTTCTTAGGCACTATATGCATGCAACCTTTAACTCATGCATATGACCAACTTTCTGAGGCACCATATGCATGCGATCAAATATCTAGCATGCACATGACTAACTTTCTTAGGTACCATATGCATGTGTCCTCCTAGTAAGTCATGCATATGACTAACTTTCTTAGGCACTGTATGCATCTGACCTTTAACTCATGCATATGACCAATTTTCTTAGGCACCATATGCATGCAACCTCCTATTAAGTCATGCATACAACCAATTTTCTCAGGCATTGTATGCATGTGACCTTCAACTTATGCACATTACCAACTTTCTCAGGCACCATGTGCATATGACCTCCTATTAAGTCATGTGTATGACCAACTTTCTTAGGTATCGTATACATATATTGCCTACGTACGATCGACTTTCCTAGGCACCATATGCATGTAATTGATCTTATCATACACATGACTTATTGCTCACAGCTCTCATGCAATCTATCGCTTATAGATCTCATGCGACCTATCATTCATAGCTCGCATGCGTCTTCCTACTAGGCACAGCTCTCACGTGACCTACCTATACATTACTTATCACTGAGACATTTCGATGCCCAGACTCATTGCTCACCAAGAAGCATGATTGATTGGTTATTTAAATATTCTATTTTACTGTGATTTGTAGGAGTTTATGTTATCATCTGTAATATGCAGACTAGTCAATACAACATACAAGGATCGTGTAGAAAGATTCATTCATTAAAAAGCCTCACTCAATGAGGTAAATTTATATCAGAAGATTCAAAATACAAATCAGAGCAAGCCTACGGCTATTACATTCTGGAAATAAGACTGGCTTCTTGGAGATGAACTCTAACCAACAAGAGGATCAACGAACATGCTTTCTCTTTGATCCTCTTCTTCTCATCCTTTTTAGGTAAAAGCTCTTTTCTAGCTCACCTATCCCCCTCCCTAGAATCAAGAAGCAGGGGAACATGGTTAGGAACATTAGATTTCATGGCATAACCATGAGGAAATAACCCAAGATCTACACAAGATCTTTCAAAATCCTCGAAGAAGGATTGCCCATAAAGACTTCTTCTGTGGCAGACCATACATACCTCATCAGAGAGGTATACCATTAGAAATATAGGGGGCTTATCTAAGGCGCCCATTAGATCACTCAATGAAGAAGGAAAAAAGACTTACCATGCCTTAAATAAACTAACCTCATTTCACCGAAGAGTCTAGAAGAAATCCAACTGCTTCCTTATTAAATGCTTTAGAAGAAAATGAGGCTGATATGCTAATGACTATGAAGCATGTATAGTAGAAAGTATGACCTGGAGCAAATGAAATGACAAGCTGAATTTAAAGACTTTGACTACATGATAATCCACGAATGAAGCCTTTGCCAATAAATTACAATTCCCAGCCCATGACGTAAGCTGAGAGTTAGAGGCTAATGTTGTAGGTATTTTCTGGTACTATACAAAATTAGCTAGCAAAGACCAAACAGCAAATAAGTCCAAATGAGAAAAAGAGCTAAAATCATCAGATCACCAGCTACGAGAGCATAGAACAAGGTGAGAGCCCCAGGTAGCTAAGAAACGAGTCCCGACTTACATAGGCTAACAATTCACTTTGTGTGAGCTTGTATTGCCATGTGTGAGCTCATGAGCTTGATCTCACTGACTGAAGGCCAGAAATGACCCCAAATTAGTAGTCTCAACTTGGGGATGTAGCATTTTGCCTAGCCAAGAGCTTGCTATGAGTAAGCACTCATTCAAACTTAACTTGTATGGCTAGTCTGCAAGAAGCAGCTTACAAGGGCCTACACACAGAAAGTAGTCTACAAAAGCCAATTTGTAGAAGTTGTACTTGTCATTTACATTTATTACTTAATTTATTTGATCTAATAGAAATATAACTTGTATAATTACATTTGTAATCTCTTAACTTCTATAAATAGGAGGGAGGAGATCATTGTAAGGAGAGATAAGGAAAATACATACTAAAACCTTATAGAAATTTCATCATAGCAATAAAACAATATCATGGAGTAGGGATTGGCACTGCCCAGTTTTAGCCTAACCATGTTAAAAATCCTTCTGCATTCTAGCTGCTTTTCCATTTCATCTCCTTATTTTTCACTTGTTCTACCGGATTATAGTTTGAGTCCTTAAGAACTCTTTGGGTTGGCAGAATAATGTTGAACACATTCTACCCTAGCACTTTCTATCATGAGCTACGTTTCCAAAACTAGTATTTGGACTTTGATGTTCATGTATAATCTTTTCTAATTTCAAGTTCAGGTCATGATTAGACACTTGCATGATAAAAAGGATGAGGAATAAAAGGAAAGGTAACTAGCATTTGATTCTGATAGTGAAAGCGTCTTTATATTGTGTACTTATTGGATGCTTTCAAGAGATTTTCAATTTTTCATTCAGGAATTTTAGTTATAGTTGTAACAATTTTCATTATATTGTGTATGACATTTCTATAAGTGTAAACCATATTACTTTTACATTCTAAATTTTAAATTTTATGTATAACTTAACCCCTATTAGACATTATCTCAGTTTTCTTAGCTCCCAAATAAATTGGACAATAAAAAAATAGAACATGTGTAAGAACATAGTATATCAAACAAATAGCCAAACTTTTCATGAAAGTATAGTGAATTTTGAACCCACAAAATGGTTAAATATGCAATCTTTAATCAAATTAAACATAATTATTTTTCCTTTTTTTTTCCACAAAACTAATTAACAGGAACAATACTTGTAAGATGACAAGAACATTTAATGCCCTCACACAACATCAGAAGAAAACATATAAGTATTGGCCACATAAGTTTCTATAGAAAATTATGCAAGTACATATTAATTTTTTTATGATCATTAAGAAAAATTAAGTTTGCACATGTTATAGGCTACATGCTACATGTTATAGATTGCATGTAACTTTACTTGAGTGTAAAAGACAAAGAATGAAATTTAATAGAAATACATAACTAGCCAATCTTGCATCAAGTTTTAGCTATTCTGATTCAAAAAAACATATTTCTTGAAGAGATGGCTTTTCTTAATGCTCTAAAATATTTGCATATATATAGAGACATTTAGGCAAGCAATTTTTTTTTTAAAAAAAAAGATGGCTTCCCTTAAAGCCTTTGCAAATATATAGAAACATTTTCATTCTTTTTTGGTTTCTTCATAAAGAGATTTCTAAACCACAAGTTTAAGTATCTCTTCCCTTAGTTTTCTTTTTTATTTATTTCACCTTTTATTCCTTTAAAGGTCAAACCTAAACCCTTTAAGGATTTCTCTTTTTATCTAAAAATATAGAAATAGACATTTTAGAGAGAAAAAGAAAGTAGGCAAAGTAAATAAAATGAATGCTTCTAATGTTCCAAGCAAACAAAAAGGTGGATAACATAATACAAATAAACCTTGTATATACAGAATAAAACTAGGAAGATTAGAGCATATGCCATGTGCAAAATAGTACTAAAGTCCATGTTAATGATAACAAATGAAACAATACCTTTGGGATGACAAGAAGAAATAATGTTTTGAAGTATTTCACACAATAATGATAAAAAAAAAAACAAGCAAGTATTGATCACATAAGTCTTGGGACATTGCTGATGGCAAGATATGAATTTAGGCAAGTGTATGTTTTTTATTTCTTTTTTCTTTACAAAGAAGAAGCAAGCAAGAAATGTATACACTACATTTGAATTGT
Organism: Saraca asoca; assembly: GCA_026873985.1. Taxonomy (NCBI): domain Eukaryota; kingdom Viridiplantae; phylum Streptophyta; class Magnoliopsida; order Fabales; family Fabaceae; genus Saraca; species Saraca asoca. The sequence goes on along the minus strand of JANHAO010011812.1, from coordinate 10,132 downwards.
TTGAAGTTATAATCACCATCATATTTGGAGATAACTTGAACCCAAGTTTTGCTAACCCTTTCCAAAATGCTTTGCTCTTTTTATATTAGTTTTGATTTAATTCTTTGAATAGATATGGTAAAGTAAGCTTAAAGAAACTTGCTCTTTAAACTTTAAACCTAAACCTTTCTAGGTTTTCTCTTTTTATGTAAGAGTATATGATAGACATTGAAGGGAGAAAGAAAAAAAGGAGGCATAGTAGACAAACATAATGCTTTGTGTGTAAAAAGCAAAGAAAAGGTAGATAATAGAGTCATATTCCCCTATTAGTGTAAGCCCTTTAAAACCTAATCCCTTTTTTGGTTCCTTTTTTGTGAAATAGCATGTTTGTAATAGAGTTTGGCAATGCCAAAAGAAAAAAGAAAAACTAGACAGATTATAGCATATGTTTTGTGCAAAGAAAAACCAAGCAAACAAGACCCTTTACAAGTTGTACTTTTGCACACTAAATAGATACTTGAAGTGTTAAAAGCAAAGGAAAAGAAAGGCAACTTTCAACCATAATATGCCATTGGATAGGTTTCATTGTATTCTTTAGGAAAGAATAAATAGACAAAAGGTCTTTGTATATAGATACATTAACAAGGATATAAAAGTTTAACTAAGGATAAATTATGCATAGGTGAAAATATCCCTAAAAATAGTACAAAAGTTCTATCTGGCTATATAGACAAATATGTACAAAAATGTTTTATACGGATTATGTACAGGATATAATTTGGCATTTGTCCACTTAGTACTAAATATAACAATAGGCTTCAAGGTAAATGGAAAAGTAAGCAAATTATATTATAAGCATCATCCAACAATGTTTCAAATTTCACTAGATAGGCATGATAATTATTAGAGTATTTTACTAACCTTATAGATATTAAAATTATTTTTTGGTGGAAAATAATTGACAGAATAGGAAAAAAAGTGGATAAAATACATGTTAATTTATAGACATTAAAATGGTAAAGAATATAGATGTGGATAACTTTTTCAAAGTTGAAAGCGAGTATAAAGATATTATCTAAGATATTACTTTTCTATGTGAATTTTATTGTTTAATGAACTTAGAAATCTACTATAGATATCTTGATTTACTTGGTTAGAAAGAAACAGGCTAAAGCAATGTGGTTTTTTCATCTAATTGAAATCGGCATGTATGTAAAGCATGTTAAGTGGCCATTTTTTCATATCTTGATGAATGAACCTTGATTTTTTTAACTATAAATTAACCTTTTCTTGCACCTTTATGCTAAGATTGACTATGTGAAATCTACCACCATTGACTGAGACACCATCAGGGTCTTAACACATTGTCCTATTAGTTGAGAAAAAGCAAAATTGATGGTTCTATCTATTAGCCTAATACTACAAATATCGTGATTTACTTGGTTAAAAAGAAATAGGATAAAGAAATATGGTTTTGTTTTTATCTAATTACAACTAACTTATATGTAAAGCATGTTAAGTGGCCAATTTTTCATGTCAGCAACCTGTTGCTTTGGTGAATGAACCTTGGTTTTTTTTTTACTATAAAATAATGTCATTTTGCACCCTTATGCTATTATGGCCATGTGAAATCTACTACCCTTGACAAAGACATTATCAAGGCTTTTACCCATTGTCTTATTAGTTAAGATGAAGCAAAAACATTGGTTTTATCTATTAGCCTAATTGCCCCTAACTTACTTGAACTCTTTCATGTGTTCTCCTTCTCGAATTAAAACTGACATTACTACATTGCCATCCCTAAATTTTAGTATTTCATATGGCCCTTTGGTTCCTTACCTATCACATAACATGTGTACCTTGCAAAAGAATGGATGTCTTTGACATTATTTCATGCCGGTGGGTTTGAAGAATTAATGTAATTATAATATATCACATCATTATTATTTCTTTATATTAGCTATTAGTTATGATTTGTGTATTAGTTAGTGTATTAATACATTAGTTAGAGACTTATTATATATTTGTTCTTACTTATAACCATACTATTTCAGCTGTAAATGATTATCACATTGAAAACAAATATGTTCAACTATCACACATGTAGATTGGCCATGCTAATACTATGGCAAAAATCTAAATTATTTCCACAAGTAGAGGTTGGTTTTACAAGGCATGTGTTGTATGCCTTAGCAAGGTCCATTTATTTGATAATCAACCTCATTATCTCTGTTGTGTTGTTGTGTTGCCTCCATTATACCTAGGTTAGTCTTCAAACAAATGTTTTCCTCTAATTGTTTAGTTGTTTAGTTACTCAAATGCTTAATCTTTTCATTTATTTTAATATCAAATACAAGTTCTATGTTGTCGTTTCTAATAGTAACATGATAGCCCAATTCATCTTACTCAACGGGGATATTACAAACTTTGTTGGCCTTAGTGCCCCAAACCAATAGCCCAAATATTTTAGGTCTTTAGCATATGATTTTGTGTATATTTTATTTAGTGAATTTTTTTTATATTTTTTTATGACAATCAACCCATGACATTAATTTGGTAATACCTATACAACAAGCTTCACGCTATAAAGAATTCCCTATAGAGATTATAAATGAGCAAAAAGACAAATGGTTCATATTTGATGTCTTGATTACTCCATTGAACTTGGACAACTAATTAGCTAGTTTCCTAATTATGTGCCTTACTTCAAGTCCTGAAATAATTAATCAATTTTTGTAAGGATCAAAGGTAATTCCTTCTTAATTCTTTCATATTTCATTATCAACTTTTCATTGGAATTTATGTTGTACCTAATAAGATGTTTATTTCATTTAGGTCTAACAATGTGGAAGATATCTCACTTCATTGTTACAGCATGAGTCATATGTGTAATGTTGTGTTGAAATTCCAAATTTCATTTTCAAGTTGTTGTGTACCCTATTATTTTCACTTATGTCTATCAAGTTTTGTCCTTATTAAATTGATGTCTTTAGTAATGTTAAATTCTTTGAACAAAAATTACTTATTATTGGCAATATTGCCAATTATCAAATTTCAATTACCACTTATTTATCTTAACTTTTTAGCATACATTTTCCATGGGTATCAAGTGTTCAATTACTAAATATCTAGAATTGAGCATATGTACTTTTATTATGTGTAAAGATAAATATTTTTTTATTTATATAAAATTATAGTGTCCATTGACTATGGGATGAATGGAAACAGAGAATGATAGTAGTCAGATGGAAATATGTAGTTTTACTCACATAAAAATATTTATCAACCAACATACATTATTGAAACAAGTGGATTCACTTATTTTTTTCCTATAGTAGAAAGTATCTGTTAATAATTTTCTAATAAATGAAGGTAACTTAAAGCACACAAAGTATCAATTTCAATAATTTTAATTTTGTCAAAGTAAATATAATAGTTTACTTTAATACTTGAAAGCTCAAAATTGAAATAAATATCATAAATATTCAAATATAGTTGTTTGGTTGTCTGCCTGGTATCTGGAAAGTTTACAACAAGGAGAATTCTTTTTTTTTTTTTGTTTCTAGATTATATGTCATCAATAATTAGTAATAAGTATACATATAAACTATAAGCATTGAAAATAAAGTCAAAAGCTTGAAAATAATTTGCCCTTTTGAAAAACTAAAAAAAAATAAAAATGAATGAAAAAGACACTACAAATTATAATTTTTTTTTAGTTACCATGGTTGAAACTAAAAATGCATTAACAAACTTTTCTTTGAATAGTTCCTCAGAAAATTGTTGTTCTTGCTTTATATACACACTTTCACTCTTGAAAGCATTATGTGTACTTACACTCCACTCCTTCTCTTAGTTTAATTTTTCAAATATAGAATAGGGCATCTTTTTAATTATACATTGAAATTAAAAAGTTTTGTCTAAGATGCCTTCCTTGCCAATAAAGCAATCCATACTTTATCTTGGCTTCTTTTAAGAGATTTACTTCCAAACTGATGTGGACCTTTCTTTTCCATATGTCTTTCTTTAGCTTTTAGTATGCCAAGCTTTATACTCTTCCTTCTAGAAGATTAGAGTTTGTCACTATCAATAATATTTTATATTTTATATTATACTTGCTCTCCAAGTTATCCCAATTATTCAACCTATATATATTTCCAATGTTTTAAAGCTCATTGGTACACTACAAGAGGGAGAAGCCATCTTTCTTCCTTAACTCACACCTTAGAGGCATATAGCTTATTTATTTCATCTAAGTGGACTTCATTTCATTCATTAATGACACCAAAGAAACCTGAAAGATAATTGTAAGGGCAACACATGTTTGGAACTATATCAAAAGTGGTTCTGCTAATGTTGTACATATTATAGATATCATCTTTGTTGACGGGAAGGTAACTCTACTATTTATGATTCCATATTCCTTTGGTCTACTTTTTGTGTCTATCTAATAGTCTATCTTGTATTTGATTGCATTTAAACATATATTTCAATTGATAAGGATGTCATTGACAATTTATATCTTCTATTGAAATATTTTAGGGTGACACAATTCGTGGGATTGCTTGAAAATTCTTAATCAACAAGTTTAAGGATAAAACAGTTGAAGGAAAGTGTTACTTAGTGCAACATTTTAATCTTAAGGAGAGTGTTGGAGACTACCATTGCACAAAACATCCTTTTTAGATTGTTTTCAATAAATTAACTATTATCCAAGAAAGGCAAGCTTTACTCATAGAGAATGGTTTGACTTTGTACCATTTCAATATATGCTAGATCGCAAAGGCCCCAAAGAGTGCTTAGTTGGTATATACTTATTTATATATTTTAGTTTTCTATTCTAATGGAGTTTACTATGTTAAGGTATCAACAGAAAACCTCTATAGTAATCATTTTTTCTTTTGTATAAGATGTGATTGAAGAAATAAGCTTTGGTAGCAATTTGAAAGAATACCTCTCAAACGATGGAGTAATGAATAAGCAATTGGAAGTAGTCCTCATTGATCTTGAGTAAGCAATTGTCAATAATTTGTAGATTAGTTCAGTTTTATTTTTCTTATATTATTAAATTGAGCAATTATGATTGAATTTTCGTATTAACATTTTATAAGGGTTTTAGCTAAAATGTGTTCTTTAGGGTCAGTATCCAATTTCATGAAAGAATATAAGTATAGTCTTAATGTTATGGTCTTCCAGTTGGCACAAATCACCACATAGAGGTAAAAGCCTTTAAAATAATGTTAATTATAACTTTTTATTTTTCCCATTATATACTCTCGTGGCCTTATTTTATTTTTCTAGGATATGTCAACCTTTCGAACTCTTATCGTGCCTCCAAAATCATCTTCAATCCTAACTTACCTCAAATAGAGAACTTTAGAAAAGTGTATATATATCATGACCTAAACTCCTAGTCATTACTAGCATGAATATCAATCCCTGATTAATAATCACTAGCCTTTAATCTATCTTTATTATTCATTTCTACTCATACTTGTTTTAATATTTTCCTCTCTTATATACTTAAACTCATATGGTTAAGAAGGCAAACCTATGGAAGAAGAGAAAAACATTGATATATAAACATGTTTTTATAAGGTATAATGGCATAGACCTGCCAAAACATGGCACACACCTATTAAACTTTCATTCAACAGACCTTTAACAAGTACTTAATAAACACACACTCCTAAAGGACTCTCTATTGTGATAGTATTTACATCAGTAGTGACTTCTATGAAGTTATCGTCCATTCTTACTTTTCAAAGGTGGGTTAACAGCAATTCCTTGAGAATCTAAAAAATAATCCATAGAAGAGTAAGTCTAGGCTCAATGAAATAAATCCATACCTAACTTATAAATTCATCAACATTTAACTAAACACATGTACATTAGGTATTTAAAAATCATAACCCATACCATAATTAACTAACACATCATAAAGACCTAAAGAATCAACATCTAAGTAATATTACAATACATTTTAGTTACACTATAAAGAACCATGATTTTCTCATGGCTCAAGCCATCCTCATTAATCATTATAAGTTCAAATCATAGTACCGTGATGTGTTCAAGCATTTCACAAGAATCAGTCTTTATATGATTTCAAATTAGATTGCCATGTCACATTAAATCTTCCTTAGGATTTCTTAGAATAACAATTATAAATCATACTATTCACACATCTTCGAGCCATTAGTAACCATGTCACATAATCAAGTCCAATTTTATCATATTCCAATGTACTCAAAATAAAAATTTCAATAAACAACATAACAAAGAATAGCAATGTAAGTCTCTTTGTTACTCCTTTCTAACCTTAACTCACACAAACCCAGTCTTTTCCCTCTAGGCTCCTGCTTTATGTCACTCACTATATATTGGAACTTGCAAATCTAGGATCTAGTTCATTTATCCCATCCCATCAATCTTATGATTTGTTATCCCACGTCTCATGGGGAAATTTTCAAGTATCTCAATAGCATTATTACTCATCATTATCATATCACGTGTTTTATTTTCTATCAGCATCACAATCACATGTTTCTTATCACATTATCACGATATCATTCATTCACATTTCATCATCCTCATGTATCTCATATCATTTTCATTATATATCACCTATCATAGTCATCATATATCACATGCTAGCTCTTAAAGGAATTTTCCAATAAACAACATTCTTTAATCATATAGACCTCTTTCTATCACATTATAACCACACATATTCGTTTTCACATTAACATAACAAATATTATGTTTGTTTCATAATAACAGATAATATTTCATTACCATTATAAGTACATATTCTCAGTTTTACTATTTTTATAGCAATCTATATTGCTTCTATAACCTTTTTGTATAAACAATTACTAAGTTGTTCAATATTAACTTAGGAGTTACTGATTTAAAACTTTTTATCCACTATATTCAATTAATTACATTTCAATTAAGTCTAGACTCTGGGAATTCAAGAGAATTCTTAGAAAGAAAGAAGTTTAAACTGAAAAAAAGTGGAAAAAAATCTATAGGTGTGATCAAAATCATAAGAAGAATAGGATTTGAAATTCGAGTAGAATCATAGAAATTCAATTTAAATTACAAGTCTACTTGCCAAAATGCATAACCTTTCAGGAAGTTCTCACCATTCTACTTGTACTTTAATTTTTGGACTCGCGATCATATTTTCAATTCTACTCAACTGTTAGTTTCTAGTTTTGCAATCATGCTTGCGATTCTAGTCACACTAGCAGGAATGGTAGGAAAGCACCAGAAAACAAAGGAAAATAACTTCCAGCTCTAACGACATCATAGGATTTCAATACAACATATTTTCAATACTTAATCATTTATAAAACTTGGCTATTTCAATAGAAAACTAACCACTCTATCATCAAATTTACTCAAACTCAAACTTAGCTTGAAAATCATAAGCATCCCTTTTCTTCAACTTGCACTATTATTCAATAGATCATAAGTAGTAAACACACTATAATTCACAGGAAAGGTAATAATTACTCACCTTAGCAACTAGAAATAAACATATCAAACAAAACTCACAAAGATCTTCAGTATTATTCAAGAACACAAAAGAAGAGTTTATTAGGTTTTAGATTTTCCAAGGGATTTTCCCCCTTCAACTAACCATATATGATTAGATACGATCCTATTTAATAGAAACAAATTATATCTAATAGATTCAAGCTCCAAAAAACCATAAAAATTAAATTGATCCATAGGTTGAATAGTGATAAGAATAGTAACAACAGATTTCAAAAATTCATAACTCAACTTTTACTCTATGAATCAATAAGATTTTGATATCAAATTGAAGAGGAAGAAGAGAGGAATCAATTATAAAAATTTGAGAGATTGTCATGGAAGAATGAAGGATTACCAAGAAAGGGAATGAGAGCTTATAGAGAGAAAGGCTCTGAATTAGAAAAGAAAATGTAATGTTGCATGAAGCAACCAGAAAAAGCATGAAAGAAAGAGGGTAACCGCCTCTTGAAGGGCAAAAATAGAAAAGAAAATTGGTGAACTCCCTTTGACTCTTCCTTAACAAGTTCATAATTTCTTTCGTTCAGTAACTTTGTCAATTTCTTCACTTAAAGGCCAAAAGTGACATAGTCACCGATCGTCGGCAATTGTGAAATTTTAACACAAATTAGTTAAATTAATTACTTTTATAATGATTATAAGTTTACATTTCTTGGGCACTTATAGCCCTAGTTTCAGTCTTTCTAAAGTTTTTTGAATGTAAATTTTGAAAACACAAATTGTGCTCCATGAGCATCGAAATTGAGAACTTCCATTTTCTGAAGATTCCTATCATTCATAAAATCTTTTTCCACTATGTTTGAATACTTCATATCCCAAAATTTATAGTTTCAAATTCTTGGACTTTTCAAAGTTACCATTTTCAATTTTTTTTTTTTGAAAAGCCATTTTATTATCAAAGTCCATTTTAGAAAAAATCGAGATATTACAAATTCTCCCCCTTAAAAAGAATTCATTCTCGAATTCTAAATGGCGATAGTAGGTTTAATAAACAAGTCATCTACCATAGATAACATTATACATATATTCATTGTACCCATTCTTTGATGAAGAATTGAAAATATTTCTTTCATATCTTAGTTGTAATTGACATATGGCTTCGTCCTCATCACATTGGCTTCTCATCACTTTGACCATGAAAACTTCCCTTGATCATAGTTTTTAAACTTGTCATTTAGGGATGGCTATCGATTGCTCCCCATATACCAATTTAGTTCTTAGCTCTATTCTTTTCCCTACAAAATGAGACTCATCCGAAACTTATTTCCTATATATAAAAACTTGGAATACTGAACAGATTCCTCACATTTCAATTTATAAGTCAACATCAAAATCTAATTCTCTTCTTTTCATATTCATACACAACTCTCATTTATCTTAAGCCACCTATATTTGATCATCATTCAATTATACCTTCCGTCTAGTACTTGCTACCAGATCTAGTTTTATCAACTTTGCCTTCTTGGCTCAAACCAATTTATCAAAAATCTACATTTTCTTTCATCAAACATTTCAATCAATACCTTTTTAATACTGAAGACAAATCTAGTAACAATAACAAGTTTAATCAGTTACAACTCTTTATGGCTTGCATATATTATAACTTATTAAAGAATAGGGAAGGAATGTTTAAAATTGGTATAACTTAATTTACTAGTCTAGGGAAATACTTCAATTTCTAAATTCAATCTGTTAGTCTTATTAGCTTAGCTAAATGAGATTGTTAGCCTAGGTTATCCTTGCCATACATATTTCTTAGCTTTGATGTTGAAAAATAATTTTAATCAATTTTTCATGTTATTTGATATTATATTCTACTACTTATTTTAATTTGTTTTATAGGTTTCAAAAGTATGCAATTATGATTCAAGAGATTCAATATTAGTTTTAGGATTTACTTTTATCTCAATAAGATCTCTTGTAAATGAATTCAATTGATTTTTTGATCCAAATATTTTAACTGAACAATGAGGTAGAAAAATCATTTGAAGAAAATAAAATTCTATAAAACTATTTTTCACTTCATACATCAATTTACATTTCGACTTATGTCTTTAAAATCTATGTATCGATGTTCACATTGGTTTGTTAAAGAATAGTTTTCAAAATTATTTCAAATTGAAGGTTGAGAAAAATAGCTACTTCAATGCAGTAATCAATTTAAAATATGTGAATAATAGATTGTACTTCAATTACCACACTGATTAGTTAGATGTAACCACCTATAATTGATGCAACAATCAATTCAAAAACTGAAAGTTAGTTATTCTATTACAAACAATTATAGCAGTTACAATAGCGCAACTACCTTTACTATTTAAATGATTTTTCACAGTTCTCTTCATAGAACAATCACATTCTAGTGCAAAATCAGTTTTGAAAAAGAGCTAAATACATTTTTCTCTCTACCTCATCAATTTCTAAGATTTTATCAAGCTTTTGGATTAAGATTTACTGAGTTCATCTTAGTTTGTCTGAGATTTTTATCTCAAACCAGTGGTATTGTATTTCATACTTTTTTCTTATTTCTATTTCTTTGTTTTAAGATTTCTAGGGATTTAGAAATCTTGTATAGGTTAGCAAGTAC
>JANHAO010011811.1:0-16740 GCA_026873985.1 Saraca asoca | reverse complement strand
ATTGTATATACATTCAGTTTATCAATGAAACTCTTGTACATTTTGATGTTTTCTCATATTCATGTGCACTTTAATTTATTTGAGACAATATATTATTTTTTGGACTAATAATAAACGTAAGGTTTATTGATTAAGTTTTGTTACCATATTAAGTATTTGAGAAACTAAGTACATCGTGATACATGGTTGATATTACTCGTTATTAGAGGACTTATCACTATAATTCATGTATTTATTTTCTTAGCAAGTTGTTTGATGAATGTTTGCACCAAGTGGGAGAATATAACAGTTTTATGTTATGCTTGAATGGTACAACCATTTTGGATTTATTGAATGGTTGTAATGGCCATTGAATAAGTTGGTAACGGTTAGCCTTTTCTTGATGGAAGAAAGGCTATTATATAATCAAATTATTCAAGGGTCCTCTCATTGCTCTTTGTCAGTTTTGTACACCATCAAATTTTGAGAGAAAGTGTAAGAAACCTTCTGGAAAATTGAAGCAAAATTCCAACCCAAATAGTAAAGCAATGGCTAGAGGTACGCTTCCATTTTTTTGTTCTATCCTTGTGTTTCATATGTGTTTAGAAGCATGTATAGGATATGTTTTGTTTATCAAGAAGAGGAAATCTAATCATGGAGAATTTAAACATTCAATCATCATGAAATTTGAAGAAAGTTGGTAGACCGTAACTATAAAAAATAAAAACAAAAATATGAGGATTTTATAAACATAATGTAGATTTTGAGTAGGTAATGAAATCGTAAATGACACTAATTGATGAATACTTCAACCTCTAGTGATAGAATGCAATGGTTAGAAATCACCTATATACAAATTTGAGTAGTAAAGACTATCAAAACCACTCCAATTCTAAAGTTAGAATGCATTCAAACAAAAGAGTGAAGCATTTGATAATAATAAATTCAACTCATACTTTACTATTTATAGATAATTTGAGGGGTAAATGGATCTTTTTCTTGGCTGAGGCCTTTAACTAAATTGGTCCTCCATCGTTTTTGCTAAGTTGGGTCGTCAGCCTTATATTTATCTCAAATTTATTGTAAGTTATAATTTGTTTATAATCAAATATTTTGCAATTATATAATGTGTACTTTGATTATATTGTAAACAAATATGCTTTGATTATATTACATTTCACCATTAAAATCAAATATGCTTTGAATTTGTTGCAATATACTTTAAATATGCTTTTGAATTTGTAGTGAAATGCAAATAACAAGTATAATGTAAATTATATATCCTTTGATTATAATTTGCAATATTGCAAATTATAATATACTTTAAATATGTTTTTAATAATATTTCATTGCAATTTATGATTATAAACAAATATATTTTGATTATATTGTGTAAATTATGAGCAACATACTTTAAATCATATATATATATATATATTTTATACAAATCTGAATGTAAATTGCAATAATATAATATTGCAATTAAAAGTATATTTGATTATAATGTGAGCAAATCAATTATTTTAATAACAAGGTTAAAATATACTCTATTCACATGTAATATGATCTTAATTTCAATTTATCCATTCATGATTTAAAGTATCATAAAAAGGCAACATGTGATTTGCACTATTAACACTTTATCCACTTGTACTAATTTTCCATTTAAAACTAATGGATTTTGTCATATATCGGTCATATGCTTCTTATTAGCCCTAATTTGACCCTAATTGCACCCCTATCATTTCCAATTTACTCTTTTGTATAAATATGAAATTAAAGAAATTTTACAAAAATTAAAGATAAATTTTTCTTTAGGGTTTCGAATTCAAGCAAAAGAGGAAATTTGGAATAATGAGGTGACGTTAGGACTAATAAGGGAGCACATGACTGACATGTAATAAAATTTGTTAAATTTAAATAGAAATTTAGCGTAGGTGGGCAAAGTATTAAAAGTGTAAATTGTAAGTTATCTCTTTATAACACTTTAAACCACAGGTGAATAAGTTCAAACTAAAGTCATATCACAGATAGGTAAAATATATTTTTCCCTAATAAAAAAAATATAGGGTGCATCTCATTGATTATAATGTAAACGAATCAATTATCACAATACAATATTACCTTAAAAAAGTATAAACTTTTTTTAAATAGAAAATATAATTTAATTACTATATTTTCTATTTATATTTATGCATATATTTTTTAATTTACATATAAAATTTTAATTTAAATATAAAATATGATTAAATATACTTTAGAAAAAAAATATTGCATAATAAATAGTCATATGTCTCAATATGATTTTAGTAATTTCTCTTATTATTATTATTATTATAGATATATAGATTTTCATGAATGCATGGTAGTTATTTGAATCCTATCTTTTAATTTTAGTATTAATATGTAATGTTATAAAGTGATAAATTTCATTGCACATAAAAAATCTCTTTCTTTGTCTTTTCAAGTGGAAGTAAGACATGGAACATGGAATATTCAAAGTCTATTTTATTTGGAGCTCCATAAAACGATAAAGGGAAGTATCTATTAGATAGTTATTGTTTGGTAATGTAATAAGTGGCCTGAAATTAAAGGGTTGGGGCTAACAAGTAACTTCTTATAGTGAGAAGTTGTTAATAAAATAAAATAAAATAAATCTCACCCATTCATTAATAAAACAACTAATGCTTGATGGATGTATCAGATTAAAGGAAGAGGTACACATATATTGGTCTTCTCTCTATCCACAAAGAAACACATAAAAAATCCATCAGAAAACAGAGCATATTTCAAGAAGAAAGGGATAAAGGGAGACAAATCAATATACACAAATGACATCCACATTGGAATGACTTCATCATCAAACCAAGGTATATGAAAATCATAGATCTCAAAGATTTTTTTAAGAATTAGAAGATTATAGTCTTTAATTTACATGTGATATCAGAGTGTGGTTTAGGGATTTATGATTTTTGCATGAATGTACTTAAATGTTTAATCTATATGTTGCCTTATTTATGAACTCATTCTGCAATTGGGTATTTGTTCCATTGCAAGTTATATATATATATATATATATATAAACAATTGAATTGGTTTCTTAATTCACTGGATCGTATCAATTGTTTATTGAAAAAAGGACAAAATGTCCTAGCTTTCATTGAAATTGATGTATAAATTATTATTATTATTATTATTATTATTATTATTATTATTATTATTATTATTATTATTATTATTATTATTATATATAAAACATTGAAAAAAGGATGAATTATTTTATGCTACATTAAATAATAAGAAAAGGACAAAAGGCATGAATTGATTGTCTAATTTTGTTTAAACCTGAAAAACTGATTTTAATTCTAAGAAAGGTTAGGAAAAGGACAAAACATCCTTACTTTCTTGCTTCACCAAATTGAACTTCTGAAATGAAAGATTTTGAGAAAAGAAGGACAATATGCATAACGCTAGACAACACTGTGGTGCTGGGTGTTTTATTATTAAATAAAGAAATCTCAATTATTATTATCTATTGCCTTATTGCTTTTTGTATATTTAGATAATAATTATGACATATATGTATGATTTTATGTTATTTAATATGGTTTGTGATCACCAAAGTGATTAAACTAGAATGATTGAATGTCATGCATAAAATAGTCATTTATTCATGACATTTATGAAATGCCTATTAAGAAAATTTTGGTGAATAAATGACGTCCAATAATCATTAAAACTTTAGGATCTTCCCAAAGGAAAATCATTTTTTTTATGATTAGTGAATTTAATCGAAGAAAGTTAAAATTCTTGTATCAAATATATTTTGTTTATCCAAAGATGACATGTATTTGGTTGAAAATTTTAACTTCCTAATAATGATGTAAAGTGGCATTTATTTGTGATAGTATGTTGTAGTATTTACCTAAAGGTGTATTGCAATATATTCTAATGTTTTATTTGAATCTATATATATTATTTGTAGCAATTTCTCTTCATTCGCAAGCTTATTTTATTATCGTATTTAATGGTTTGAACTTCTCTGAATGGAGTGAGCAAGTCAATTTCCATTTAGGTATGTTGGATCTTGACTTGGCACTTCTGGAAGAAAAACCCGCTACCATTATTGATTTGAGCAATGAGGAAGAAACGTCCAAACATAAAGCATGGGAATGGTCCAATAGATTGAGCCTTCTGTTTATACGAATGACTATTGCAAACAACATTAAGACTCATTCCACAAACTGAAAATATAAAGGAATATCTAAAGTTTGTAGAAGAATGTTTTCATTCCGTTGATAAGTCATTGGTTGGTATATTAATGGCATAACTCACGACCGTGAAGTTTGATAGGTCGTGGAGTATGCAAAAATATACTATTAAGATGACTAATATTGTAGCAAGATTGAAGACCTTAGGAATGGCTGTGGATGACTACTTTATGGTTTAGTTTATTTTGAACTCACAGTCTCCTAAATATGGTGCTTTTCAAATTAACTATAACATTATTAAGGACAAGTAGGATGTTAATGAATTGACCTGTAAGTTTATTCAAGTGGAAAATAAGCTTAAGAATTTGGAAAGTCACTCTATCAACCTCATTATTTAGGAAGCTAGTAAAGCACTGAAAGCAAAAGCCAAAAGTTTTAAGAAAAAGAAAAGGCATGTTAAAGCTCCTCAGGCTTACAAGAAGGAATAGAATGATGATAAGTGTAAGTTTTGTAAGAAAGAAAAACACTATCAGAAGAATTACCCTAAACACAATGGTTAGTTCAAAAAGAAAGATATATTAAATACTTTTGTATGTTTTGAATCAAACTTAATTGATGTTCCTCATAATACTTGGTGACCTGATTTTGGTGCTACTACTCATGTATCTAATATGATGCAGGGATTCCTTACAATCCAAACCACAAGCCAAACTGAAAATTTCTTGTATATGGGAAATCATATGAAGGCTCCAATTGAAGGCATAGAGACTTATCATTTGGTCCTAAATATTGGTTATCATTTAGATCTATTACAAACTCTTTATGTACCTTCAATATCTAGGAACCTTATTTCTCTTTCAAAACTGGATGTTTGTGGTTTTGCTTTTAATTTTGGACATGGTTGTTTTAGTTTATATATGAATTCTAGACTTATTAGTTCTGGTATTCTTACTGATGATTTATATAAATTGAAACTTGATAATAAATTTGTTGAATCCTTGCTTACCATGCATCAAAATATTGGAATTAAGTGTAATATGCTTAATGAAAGTTTAGCTTACTTGTGGCATAAGTGTTTAGGTCACATATCCCAAGAAAGACTAGAAAGATTGATAAAGAATAAGATTTTATAGAATCTAGATTTTACTGATTTTGTTTTATGTGTGGATTGCATTAAGGGAAAGCAAACCATACATAACAAGAAATAAGCCACAAGAAGGCTCAGCTTGTTGAAATTATACACACTGATGTGTGTGGACCTTTTGATACTTTGTCTCTTAGTGGAAAAATGCATTTTATCGCTTGTATCGACGATTTTTCACATTATGGATATGTTTATTTGCTTGAAGAAAAATCCTAAGTAGTAAACTCTTTTGAAGTATAAATTAATGAGGTTAAAAGGCAATTAGACAAGAAAGTGAAAATTTTGTAAGGTCTACGAGAGGGGATGAATATTATAGGAAATATGATGAAACAAGACAATGTCTAGGTCCATTTGCAAAACTTCTTGAAAGACATGACATATATGCAAAGTATACTATGCCATACACACCTCAACAAGATAGTGTGGCAGAAAGGCGTAATTACACATTAATGGATATGGTTAGAAGTATGATCAATAATTCATCATTATCCAAATCGTTATGAATGTATGCATTAAAAATAATAGTGTACTCGCTAAATAGGGTTCCCAGTAAGGTAGTTCCAAAAACTCCTTTTAAGTTGTGGACAAATAGGAAACCCAGCTTAAGACACCTGTATGTTTAAAGTTGTCCTCAAGAGTTTGTAATCTAGATGAAAGAAAGTTAGATTCTCAAACGATTAATGATTACTTTATTGGTTACCCAGAGAAATCTAAAGGGTACATATTTTATTGTCCTAACTATAGTCTAAGAATAGTAGAAATTGGTAATGCAAATTTCCTTGAAAATGGTGAAATCAGTGGGAGTGAGGAATAATAAAATGTGGACATAAAGGAAATTAAAGTAAATATTTCTTTATCTGTGAGTGTTCCTTCATCCATTGTTATTCCAAAAGTTGTTCTAGTTGTTGAAAAACATCATAACAACACTAAACAACATTTGAATGATGAAATACCCCTTAAAGAAACTAACTCATAAAGAACTAATGCAAATGACTTACAAGAAATGCCATTGAGAAGATCTCAAAGAATAAGAAAATTGGCTATTTCAAGTGATTATGAGACTTATTTGCAAGAATTAGATCTTGATACTAGAATTAATAAAGATCTAGTTTCAATTTCATAAGCCATAAAAACTTGATAAGTCAGAGAAGTGGATTGATGCCATGAAAGAAGAGTCAAAATCCATGTATGAAAATGATGTCTGGGATATCGTTAAATTGCCAGAAGGTTCCAAATGAGTTGAGTGTAAAAAGGTCATCAAGACCAAGTGTGACTTGAATGGCAATATTGAACAATATAAAGCTAGACTTATTGCTAAAGAATATACTTAAAAAGATGGCATTGATTATAAAGAGGCATTTTCACCTGTCTCAAAGAAAGACTCATTACGTATTATTATGGCACTGATACCTCATTATGATTTAGAGTTGCACCAAATGAATGTGAAAACAGCCCTTTCTGAAAGGAAATCTTGAAGAGGAAGTTTATATGGACTAACCTGAAGATCTTCCAATTGAAATAAAATGCCATTTGGTGTGTAAACTGAAGAAATCAATATATGGACTTAAACAAGTTTCTGGGCAATTGTATATTAAGTTTAATGATACCATCACCTCGTTTGATTTTGAAGAGAATGTTGTTGAGCGTTGCATAGACTGAAAGATCAATGGGAACTAAATCCTATTTTTAGTCCTGTATGTTAATGATATCTTGCTAATGATTTGGGCATGCTACATGAGGTTGGGATTGTCTCAAAAGGCCTATATTGAAAGAATTCTAAAGATTTAATATCGAAAAGAGTTCTACTAGAATTGTTTCAATTCAGAAAGGGGACAAACTTGGTCCTATGCAATGTCCAAAGAATGATATAGAACAAAAATAAATGGAATCAATTCTGTATGCTTCTGTTGTATCAAGTCTAATGTATGTGCAAACCTATACAAGGTCAGATATTAGTTTTGCAGTTGGAATGCCAGGTAGGTATCAAATTAATCCTAGAATTGATCATTGGAAAGCTGCAAAGAAAGTTTTAAGATATCTTCAAGGCACCAAGAATTACATACTTATGTATAGAAAAGCTAATTGCTTGGAAGTGATTGGTTACTCAAATTCAAATTTTGCGAGATGTATTGATAGTAAAAAGTCCACTTTTGGTTATTTTTTTCTTCTTGAAGAAGGAGCAATATCATAGAAATGTGCTAAGCAATATGTCATTGCCTTATCCACTATGGAAGCAAAGTCTATGGCATGTTTTCAAGCCACAATTCATGCATTATGGCTACAGAATTTTATTTCAGGACTTGCGGTTGTCTACACCATTACCAAGCCGCTAAAAATTTACTATGATAATTCTACAACAATGTTCTTCTCCAAAAATGACAAATACTCAAGAGATGTCAAACATATGGAATTAAAGTATTTTGCCATCAAGGAGGAAGTTCAAAAATAAAGAGTATCTATTGAGCATATTAGAACAAATCTCATGATTGCAAATCTGTTAACTAAAGATTTACAACAAAAAACATTTAAGGAACATGTACATAGAATGGGTCTTGGTTATCCTTTTGAATGATGTATTAAAGTTAATACTCTGAGCTCACTGATGTGTTTCTGATATACACTATATCTAGTTTCTAGTTAAGATGTGCATATTATTGTGTTTTGATATGTTATAATGTAAATTGTCTAGAAACATTACTGTGAACCATTATGAAATTATATGTGTCATTTATAGGCCTAGTATGGTAGGATGCTAGTATTTGTGATATATGGAAGGGAGTATGTTATGTGATCAATGTACAACTGCTATAACCC
This sequence comes from Saraca asoca, assembly GCA_026873985.1. NCBI lineage: Eukaryota > Viridiplantae > Streptophyta > Magnoliopsida > Fabales > Fabaceae > Saraca > Saraca asoca. The sequence goes on along the minus strand of JANHAO010011811.1, from coordinate 8,592 downwards.
ACATTTAGTGTTTTATCATATTGAGGCAATTATAATGTTTTATGAGGATGAGTTTTGATGCTTAAGGTTAAAATGCATCATACTTATGTTTTAAGTATTAGTTTCATCCAATTTTCAGGCCAAGTGGAAGAATGTTAGATAGTTATCATTTGGTAACTTAATAAGCGGCCTAAAATTAAGGGGTTGGGGCTAACAAGTAACTTCCTATAGTGGGAAGTTATTAATAAAATAAAATAAATCTCATACATCTATTAATAAAATAATCGATGCTTGATGGATGCATCAGATTAAAGAAGAAGTTACATATATGTTGGTCCTCTCTCTATCCACAAAGAAACACATGAAAAATCTATCAAAAAACAGAGCGTATTTTAAGAAGAAAGGGATAAAGAAAGAGAAACCAATATAAGCAAACGACATCCGCATTAGAATGGCTTCATTATCAAACCAATGTATATGAAAATCATAAATCTCAAAGATCCTTTTAAGATTTAGAAGATTATAGTCTTTAATTTACATGAAGATTTACAATATCATCACTGAATATTTAAATCACAATATCGTAAGTTACCCAAACTTTTACTTATCCTCATTTATATCTAATGAAGGGGAATAATATATACATATATATATATTGTTATACTTTAATTAAAAAATTAAGGAAACAATATATTTTATTTTTAAAAAAAAAATTCTTTTAGATACATAATTCTTTTGAAGTTTAAAATTAAATATTTTATTTTTATAAAATATTTAAAAATAAAATAATTATTTCCTATGTTAAAATCTATGGAAGTGAATCCCGTTAGTCCCTAAAAACCCTTTCCTTCTTTTAAGGAAACAACGTGAAAGTGGGTCACAACAATGCACTATTCGCAGTGGGCAAAACGATGTTATTTGAGAGATAATGCTTTCACTCCAATCCAAATGATTGGAACACTGAAATTATAAGAAATTACATTAACAATTTTATTGCTCACACTCTTGGTTCTTGGCTAGCTCCAAACTGATGTGTGTTATCTTAAAATTGGATTCACATACACCCATTTTCATGTTAATAATTTTATTGATGTGTAAAATTTATTTTCTACTGGTTTTTTGTACATATCCTTTCCTGTGGTTTCACAAGTTGAAAGGTCAAATACACATATATCCTCCAAAGAAAGGTTTTTTTGTCTTTCTACCACCTACAAGATTGCAATATTTTGAACTCAAGGTAAAAACCAAATTCTATACAACATACCATAGAATCAATTCATCAAATCCAAACGCACAACAAAATATTTAAACCAGAAATCACTTATGATTAACACAAATGTATGATTCAATGATAAATACACAACAGAAGACTTGGACTGGAATTTGAGGACAATTCCAATACAACTTCCCAACAAAAACCGAAGTTCTTAGTGTTCCAACATATTCCTCACCAAAGACAATGACATTCGGCTTCGAATGAAAGCATTGTCCCACAAAATACATCATTTTGTCCCCTGTGAATCCTCGCATTGCTATGCCCACTTCATGTTGTTATATCGGGAAAGAAAAGGGTGTTTTTTTAACGGCCATGTGAATTCATTCTAATGTTGGAGATAATTATTCCTTTTTTGGAAATATTTCATACAGATAAAATGTCTAAATTTTAAATTTTAGGGAGTTATGTGTCCTAAAAACAAATTTTATATGAATAAAATGTATTTTCCCTAAAAATCAATTATCCATTTATATATATCTTATAAATTTATAATTTCATATTTATGTAATAATTTTAATTTATGATTATTTTATATATAAAAATATTTTAAACAATAATTTAAATTTAAGTTTTTTGCTTCTGAATCTGTAACCCTTTTATGCATATAATGATATATATATTAATATTTTTACATCTTTTTACTATTTTAAAATATATACAAGATAATTAATAATTATTTTATAATAGAAACTATTATTCTTATTTAATTTTTTTTAAGTTATATATAGTTTAAACTTTAAATTAAAGAATATGATAAATTAATATATTCAATTATTATGAATAATAACAAACTAGTTTACTAATTATCAATTTAGTTAATTATTTAGTATATTTTATTACTAATTGATGCTTTCTAATTTTATTATTATCTTAATTAATCAATGATAATGTCAAAAATTGATGCATATGATTGGGAAAATGCAAAATATATCATTTAATTTTGAGATAATTCTCCTATCAACTTTTAAAATTTAAAAATTTATAAGATCATTGAAATGGACTCAGATCCATGGACAAATCCACAAGTCCATAAAAAAAGTAGATTATAACCCATAAAATTAGGCTCTGCATTTGAACCAATCTAGTCCGTTGGGTCCATGATGCACGCGAACCATACCTTGTGGACCAAACCTAATGGTATGTGGATTAGTCCATTTTTTATATTTTTTATATTCTCATCTTCAATGTTTACCCTATGGCTATGTACTAATGGCTATTAGATCTATTGGATTATGTGTTCATGTAGTTTTTGTGCATGTGTTCTTTATCTTCTTTGTGAAGTTAATAAAATATTAAAACATGTCCATTTACTAAAAATTATTTGTGGAATAGTTTATATATACTTCTCTATTTTGTGAGATCCTCTTGGAATGTTTTAAAGTTTTTTTTTTTTTAAATATTTACAGTTTTTTATAGCATTGAGAATGTTACAAATATATATTTTAGAATCTACAATTATTTTAAATTTAAAATTATTTTTAAAAGGTTTAACTTTTCTAAATGATAAAGTTCGCGGATAGGTTTGTGGACTGCAAACTTTAGAACTTGGTACTTTTATCTGATAGTTTGCAATTTTTATAGGCTAGTTCGATCCAATTTGTTTAGAATAGGCCTATGTGGACGAGTTCAAGGATATACCGGACAAGTTCGTTCAACAACTCTAAAAATCCAATTCTTAAATTATATAAAAGTTGAAACTAACATCTATTATTTACTTAATTAATTATTTATTATATTAAGTACTTTCTTCATAAACTTTTTAAGTAAAAATCATAATATTATTATATATTAATTTATCATATCATTTTTTACACATAAAATTTTTAACTCATTTTCAGGTATTTAATTTAAATTTAATATATTTAATTTAATATCTATTAATTATATAACATAGAAATTATATTCAAAAAAATTGATGTGATAAAGCAAATACAATAATATTATGATTTTTATTTAAAAAATTTATGAAAAAATTTCGTAATTTAATAAAATAGTTAATTAAGTGAATGATGGGTATTAATTCTAAATTTCTAAAATTCATAAAGTATAATCCAGTCATCCCAAAGTTGAAAGAATATTTTACATTTTTACCCATATAAGTTATATAATATCATAAACAGATGTTATTATTCAAAGCATAAATGCCCTACTTTTAATATGCGCGTGCGTGTAAGTTGAAAGAATATTTTACATTTTTACCCAGATAAGTTATATAATATCATAAACACATGTTAGTATTCAAAGCATAAATGCCCTACTCTTAATATGCGCGCACACTCACACACACACACATATATATATATATATATATATCTATTAAGTTGTGTTTAAGATGAATTTTTTTCTTTCAACTAATGCTAAAAAAAATGGAGACAATTTTATATAATTTATAGGGACAATACTTATAATTATTATGTATATATATGGAATAATTTTTTTAGGTTTAAATACATTTTTAATCCTTTAATTTTGTTAAAAATATAATTTTTTCCTAATTTTAATTTGAATAATGTTATCCTCTACTTTTTTTCAAAGTTTTATTAGCTCCTCCTATTGAGCTGTTGTTTATAAAAAAAGATAAAACTTAATTGGATATCTATTTAATTGACATGATACTTTTTTTTTCTTATGTAACCTTAGTCTAAATGAAAAGAGTAAAAAAAAAAAACCACCTTTGACAGTTAAAGCTATTGTTGTAGGTGTTTTCAGGTACTATGAAAAATGGGCTGGCAAAGGCCCGATAAGAAACTAGTCCGACCATAAAGAGCCCAAACCATCCAAAAGCTAAGATCGCTTAAGGGCACCAGATCGCTAGCTACAAGCTTAGAGCATAAAGCGAGGCTAAAATAGTAGCCCCAGCTCGCTAAGAAATGAGCCCTACCTCACATAGCTAACAATTCATCCTGCACGAGCTCGCATTGCCAAATACGAGCTCAACATCGATGGCCAAAGACCAGTAGTGACCTCAAATCAAGAATCCCAGCTCGCAAGATGCAACATCTCACCCAGCTAGGGGCTCGCCATGGGTGAACCTAAAGCAAGCACCCTCTCAGACCCAACTTGTGGGGCCAATCTACAAAAAACAGCTTACAAGGGCCCATGCATAGAAAACAGTCTGTAAAAGCCAATTTGTAGAAGCCATACTTGTCAAATACATTTATTATTTGATGTAACAGATTTACAAATTAGTAAATTATATTTGTAACCTCCCAGCCTCTGTAAAAGGGGGGATTAGATACAATAGACAGTTTGGAGGAAAACATATACTATAACTTTGCCAAATTTTCACCATAGAAATAAAATCATCCATGGACGTAGAAATCCAAACAAAGGATTTTAGCTGAATCATGTTAAAATCTCTGATGCTCATCCTATTCTTCATCCTTCTTCTCGTTTTAGTTGTTTTCTTGCTTTTCCACAATCGGATTACAATTTAGGGATTGTTGATGGTAAAATCCAGTCAACAGATGTAAGTTCAATGTTACCCCAAACTACAAGCTAAAAAAGTGAGTCAATGGAGAAGAAACAGAAGAGAAAGAGGAAGAACAGCAAACACCAGAAGCTTTTATCATGATTCAACTAAAGCCAATCAGCCCCTACGTCCACATTGAGTTGTATTAGCTCTTGTATGGAGGTTTTTCATTCGGTTCAACGAAGATACAATGCTGAGTTACAATTCTAGCAGAGTGTCTGCATGCAATTATTTTTCTATATGTTTTATAGTGGTCTTCTCCCCTATTTATAGAAGAGGGGAGGGTTACAAATATAATTTAACATATAGCAAAATGATTATTTTCATCGCATTGGGCAATAAATGCTTGATGTCTAGTAATAAATGCTAGGCAAATCATTGTTGGACTGTTAGGGGCTAATTTGTCAATTTTGGAGGCTGACTTGTCAATTAAGAAGATGTGCCCTCAGCTGATAACTAAGCTTCCATACTGGGGCTTAGCTTGCTATCATAGTGACCTGGGTCTGCATTGGATGACCTACTCATCATGGACTAGTTTCATTGCTGAGTTCGCCTATGATAAGTCTATTGAGGGGAAGCCTGGGCACCATGTCCTACTCAGTGAGCCGATACTTTCCACAATGAGCCGGGCTTTCACGTTGACCCTTTCCTACGTCCTTAGTTCACTGGTAGCAAGCTAGCATTCCGCTAAGCAACCTTTATTATCAAGCGTCCTGGGCCTCCTGTTTAGCTGGGCCTTGCTTCTTATTGGGCCCTGGCCAATTCATTTCAGGTGATCCGAGAAATCCTCATAACATTAAGTCCCTCAACTCTCAGTTCACTCTGCAAATTGGGAGTTATACTCTACTGATAAAGTCCTTGCTCGCAGTCTATAGCATTGTTAAGTCTTTCACCTATAGTTCACTATTTAGTCAAGAGACTTTGCTTATAGCTTGCTGTGTTATCATTTTGGGTCTTAATCTTTCGCTTCATCTGTACTAGGGTATGCCTTCCGCCATGGATGTCCACCAACTATTAGTGCAATAGTCTAGTCTCATTGTAGATCGTCTGATTTGATGCTGTGAAAACCCTCCTGATTCTTTAGTGAAGTCGAGCTTGTCTATATAAGGCATGGGAGGTTCCATCCTCTTTTTCATAAGGCAACCAGGTGAGCACGTTTAATGATGCCCTCATGCTTTCGAAGCTTTGGCCTTTGATTTCGTGCTTTGAGGCATGTATAATCCACTACTTGAGACTGCGAGGTGTGAATGGTCTGCTGCACATGGTTCTTATAAGGTATTCTTCCTCGGGAACTTTGGGAATTTGTTTATAACCTTCTTTTGGAGCTAGCAAGTTTAGCTCTCTCTTTTTAGTTCTTTTGTCCTTTGTCGAGCTGATTGCTCAATTTCTAGCCACGACCAGGAGTTATGAGACAAAGGGAGAAGCTTCCAGCTTTGGATGAGGCTTAGGTAGGGGAACTAGAACTATTTAGTTCGCTTGTTGGTCTCGTGACTTGCCACGGCTTAGTCCTCTCGACTGGGTTTTGTCCTCTTCTCGTCTGATGGTGTCAAATGTTTCTAGGCCTCTGGGTAGCTTGACGAAGCTAAAGAATGTTTTCTTTGCTCAGAAGGACTAGGAGAAGCTCATGGAAACTCTTTGTTTGCATCCAATGTAGTTCTTCTTGCTTCGATTTAAGTGAAGGCAGAGTTGGAGCAACTCCTTTCATGTATTACAATTGTACGCTTGCTGGTGCTCAGCCTTTCTTTAGTTGTAGGATTATTTTATCTTGTATTCTCGATTCTTTGTGTGGTTTTACCTCGCTCAAAAAGGTTTTGCAATGAAATTTTTACCTTTTATCATTCTTTCCGAGTGTGCCATAATAGCAACCTAGCAGGTCATAGAAAGCCTCGCTAGTTCCTATAAATTATACCACAGTAAGAATTAAACAAGTGCTCATTAAGTCAATCAACTTCAATTAATGTTAATGGAGCTAAAGTGAAGGGACTTTGATCAATAAGTTTTGATAAAAGGATATGTGCCATATTGTATGACCAATCAGTTGTATGATTTTACTCCAGTTGGTAATAAAATCGGCATCGATGTGCTTTTTATTGACCATGAGTCTGGGCACTAGGGTGCTTGAGTGCTTTTGCCGACACGAGATAAGGGGCCTGCGCAAGTAGTATGGGCACATCTTAACTCGCGCAAAATTTTAGTGCTTAAGCACTTCTTGGACATGAGATTTTTTCTGGTTGTATGAAAACACCTTGATCCACGTGAGGGTTTAGTACCAATAGTACTTTTTGGACGTGGATCAAGTTTTGCTCATGCAAGAGTTTGGTGTTAAAGGCACTTCCTAGACAAGGCTCGCACAAGATTTTGGTGCATGGCTAGCATATCTTGGACATGAGGTTTAAGTTGCCCACGCAAGTGTTTGGTTCTTAAGGCACTTCTTGGATGTGGCCCACGCAAGGTTTTGGTGCATGGCTAGCACATCTTGGACATGAGGTTTAAGTTGTCCGTGTAAGTGTTTGGTGCTCGGGGCACGTCTTAGACAAGGCTCGTGCAAGGTTTTGGTGTATAGCTAGCACATCTTGGACACGAGGTTTAAGTTGTTCGTGCAAGTGTTTGGTGCTCGGGTCACGTCTTGGACATGGCTCGTGCAAGGTTTTGGTGCATGACTAGCACATCTTGGATATAAGGTTTAAGTTGCCCATGCAAGTGTTTGGTGCTCGAGGCATGTCTTGGAAGCAGCTAGCACAAGGTTTTGGTGCATGGATAGCACGTATTAGATGCGAGGTTTAAGTTGCCCATGCAAGTGCTTGGTGCTCCAGGCATGACTTGGACGTGGCTCACGCAAGGTTTTGGTGCATGGCTAGCACATCTTGGATGTGAGGTTTAAGTTATCCACGTAAGTGTTTCGTGTTCGACGCACGTCTTGGACGTGGCTCGCGCAAGGTTTTTGTACATGGCTAGCATGTCTTGGACGTAAGGTTTAAGTTGCTCACGTAAGTGTTTAGTGCTCGGGGCACATCTTGGATATAGGGTTTCGAAGTCAGGGGTCATGGCCTGTTGTTCACGAGCAATAGCTTCGTGAGTCACTGGGCACGCTTCTGCTTGCTTCGCAGGTGACTTTTTTTTTATTTCCCCATGGCTAGGTTATCATGATTACTCCTACCTTAGGTGCACATGTATGCTGCTATTATCAGTTGACTACTGGCAATTACTAAACCATTAGATCGTGGCTAATTAATGGGTTCCCAAATCCAACAGTGATGCCATGTGCTTTATAGGCTGAAAGGGATTCTCTCTTCCCCTTATTTGCCATTTGAAGTTACAAAGCTCCCTCTGCACATTTCCTACTGTAACCGTATTCTGTCCTTTGCTATCATCGGCATCATCTCGATTCCTGCTAACTAGAAAAGTATTCTCGTGTGCAATCTCGAACCTTCTGCTTCATTTAGCTATGGTAAGTCTTTTCTCACTTTGCCATTTCTGGGTTTCTTTACTTTGTAATTTATAAAGCATGTTTGTCTCTGAATGTTTGAGAAATAAGTGTGCTGGATGAGATTGATTATTTACAGATTTCTTTTCTGTCTAGTTTGATTCATTTGGTTGGTTCCACTAGCAGACTCTAGGTTTTTTCATCACCATTTCGAGTCTAGTGTGTACCATTTGGATTCTGTGATCTGACCGTTTGGGACTTTATCCGCTAGAGTTTAAGTTGTGAGTAAGTGGCTCGGGGTGTTCATAGCTTGCCGCATAGGAAGTTATTAGTCTCAACTTTTCAACAGGGTCTGCTTTGTTGACCTGAGCTATTTCATTAGCACTAGTTTTGAATGTTAAAAAATAATTAGAAAAAGCAATCTTGAACTAACTCTATATT
>JANHAO010011810.1:0-16747 GCA_026873985.1 Saraca asoca | reverse complement strand
TAAGTACTTATTTTCATATAAAAAAATAATAATTACAATATATATTTATAAATAAGCACAATATTTTTTAATATTTACAAATATACCCCTGTATTTTTATTATTTACACATATCTCCCACGTGTCGGTGTCCTATATTTTTTAAAAATATCGTGTCTCCGTGTCCGTGTCCTCATATCAGTGTCTGTGCTACATAGGTTGCTATATATAATTTGTATCCATAATCCTGTGAAAAAGAAATGAAAGAAGAAAAAAGAGGTGAATTCCTTTCTACTCTTATATGCCGTCATTAGATTAGAGTCTATAGTTTTAATAAAACAATAATAATAACATATAAAGTGAGAAAGAGGATTTCTCCTTGTGAGAATGGATTGAACTAGTCTTCTCATCGTTAGTAGCCCAACAAACAAGACCTATATAATAGTAGATCTATGAATAGTCTAAGTACTACAGTAAAACTCAATAACAATATAATTACATATTTTGTTGATAAACAAAACAATATTATTTGACATTTAGTAATTTATCTTACAATAAATCTACTAAATATACTAATTCACAGTATTATTCCAACATTCCAAACACGCCTGCGGGAAAGAGAAAAAAATTCCATGTCCGTCCTTATGATAATCCACATGATATCAAAGGGAAATATGCATACTTTTAAAGAAACAGGGACTACTAGTATTATTATTCTCTTTGTAGAAAATGTTTGAGTTAACTATAATTATTCTCTAAGAAGCGAGTATGTCATCATAATCCAACTAGGGTATTGATAATCTTAAGGATTATCCATCCTTCTATTAGTTACGAAGTGAACGTTCTTTGCATTGAATTCATAACCTCTAAGATAAGGTGATGATTTGATATAATTAGAATTATAAAAATGAGTCAGATTGCTAACTAACTTGATTCGATTATGACCCGACTCCATTAAGTTTGTGACTTTATTGAACCCAAGCTAGAAGGTGATTTTGTTTAACTAATCCGAGCATGATCATTTTTTTCTTTACTCAATTTGCATGTCGCTCAATTACATATTATAGATTTTTATTAAAATATTTATATATACAATTTTTTTATTATTTTATATTTAATACAAACTTGAGTCAAGCTTTGAAATCGTTAACATAAAAAAATTTAAAATTTACACTGATTATTGTTATTAAGTTGAATCGAGTTGACTTCAAATCTTACAATTATTTGTCGAGCGAGAATTTTACATATAAAAAAACTTGAGACAAGCTCGGGGGGGATATCTTTTTTCTTAATCAAAACACACTTGAAGTAATCAAAACTCAACTTGACATGGCTCAATTCCACCCATATCAACCACCTTGATAATGAGAATCTGCATATACAATAAATCTATTGCCACACCCTACTCCCACTCACGTCTCTTTCCATATAAGCCCAATGTGCCAAAAAGGTTACTAATTAATAAACTTTAAAACAATATAGAAATGTTACTACGAATGGTTAGAACATGTAGCTTGTGAACTTCGTACTATAACTCACACATGCTTTGGATTCGAGAAAGATGCAAAAGATCGTTAGTGATGGGTTTTACTACAGTTAGTTGGAAGTATAGTAAATTTACTATTGATGTTTAAGATGTCACTTTTTGAATTTCATGTTATTACCCACATTTGAGTTTGATTCAACCAAAGTGAAAAAGAAAAGTACTCTCTTAGAGGCTGGGGATTATAATTAGTGCTGTGGCTGTGCTCTGAAATTGGCTTTAGAAATCAACATTACACATTTGCAAATAGAAATGGATGCATGCACTGGTGAATGATCATGATAATCTTTTGCTTAACCCTTTGCTCAATGAATGCATTTCCCCGTTGGAGGCAATTCTCCATAGGAATGTCAAGCATATCTATCGGAAGGCTAATAAGTATTCAAACCTTTTGACTTGGAAGGGGCAGAAGACTCAACCATCACTTACAATTTTTAATAGTCCCCGGAAGACGTGTTACCTCTGTTAAGAGAGGATATCTCCTTTGCCATATTTCCTTGTTTTTCTGTCTGTAATATAAGTAACAAGGGTTTCTCTGTATTGGATTTTCACCTAAATTCTATTATCGTAAAATAGAATAATTTTCTATTTATATTTTCTTTTTATTCAAGTTTAAATTTTAATGTGATAAAAATTTTAATCAAATTAAATATATTCTATTATATATATTTAATATTGTGATTAAGTTGGACTTATTCTTTAATAAGGATTTTGGTTTACAAATATTTATATTATACAAGGTTTGTTTGGGGATATGAGAGAGTTTATTTTTGTAATCCCCCTATTAGAGGTTATTTAATATCTCATAATTAATTCTTATTCTTTTTGTGATTACTAATAGTGAAGACTATATACACTGTAAGATATTTATGGAGGTATTTGGAATGTGAGTTTGAGTATTATTATACTATTTGTAATTTCTTATTTCTTTAGTGAAATTTGTTTTTGTCTTCACTCATAGAATAAGGTAAAAGTCAAATCACATTAAATATTTGTCTCTTTCTATTTACTGTTTCTTTGATCTTGAATTATATCAACATGTATGCTTTTGTATAGTTGAAATTACTTTTTGATTGATAAAAAATTATATAAGAAATATAACTTCTTAAGAAGTAACAGATGAGTATATTATTTGGTTGACTACTAATTAGTAAAATTGAGGAAGCATTACTTCCCACAAAATGAAACAAGTTACTTATTTGCTTTCCTTTAAGTAAGAAAAAGTTCCTGCAAAAATTTTTAATTCTCTTGATAAGCCAAACAATTTTATATATTCTTTAGAAAGTTGACAAGCGAATTTACTTTTTGTAAAAATTTACTTCTTATATTAATTAAAAGACCCTTAATATTATGTATTTTACTTTTCCCATAAAAAAAAAAAAAGAAAAGGAAAGTACTCTCGGACTTCACTATTGTAAGTTCAAAGTATACTACAAAAGTCGCTATTGTAATTTATAACATTTTATGAATTTTATGCCATTTTTCACATTAGAATTTGATTCAGCAAAGGTGCATAATAAATTACTTGTGAAATTTATTATATTTATCTGGGAGTATAAAAAGTTTATTGTCAAAGTTTCAGATATTTAACTTATGAACTTTGTTTACTTTTTGTTTCTTAAAACATTCAATTTTGCTTGGTACGGTAACAATGAGTTTTATATTCATTGGGACTCCAACATTTTTTGAAGTTTATCTAGAAGAGTGCACTATTCCTGTTGGATAGTCCACTGGTGTGTTAAGAAGACAGTCCAACACTGGCCCATTGGCCCAACTCTTAATGCTACTCTATTCTAATAATAATATATGATGTGTGATTGACATTGAGTGTAAAGTGGGGAGTTAGAATATTTTACATGCTGATTTATTTATTTATTTATTTATTTTATAGATGCTACCTAATACGGAGAATAATTTCTCTCTCTCTCTCTTTTTTTTTTTTTTCAAGTATTGTGAAATTGAATTCAGAGGGCCTTCCAAATGGAGTATACTATCCTTGAAGGCAAAACACATGTTAAGGATGTGTTTGTTAGGAAAATATTAGTTTTTTTTTTCTTAAAAAATAATTTTATTTTCTAACATTTGGGCAACTAAAAATTATATGTTGTTCGTTTATGTGGTTTAAAAGAAAACACTCACTCGCACCTTCAAGCCAATACCAATTTTACAAATAATGGAGTATTTATGTTTTTTATAAAACAAGAGATAGCAATGAAACATGAAACACTACCTTAAATTACTATTATGTGAATAATAATCTAATCAACTACGTATTTAAAAATATATAATAATAAAATTATAAAATTTCTAAGCTCCTTTTTTATATAAATTATCAAATGGATAATGATGATTATTTAAATTTAATTCATTATCAATGTAAATCTAGTTTGTACTCTTATTTACTTATGTGTTACTTTATTATTATAAAATTTTTAAAACTATTTTATTATAGATGATAAAATTTTTAATTATTATTATTTATTTTTAATGATATGATGTATTTCTTATTATTAATAATATAAAAAAATTTAAACTTAAAATGGATAAAACTTAAACTTCAATAATAATAATAATAATAATAATAATAATAATAATAATAATAATAATAATAATAATAATAATAATAAACAAGCAACGTAGACGTTCTATTCAGTAATAAGGAAGACTTATTTATAGAATTACTAAATATTAATTTTAGATAATTATTATATTTATCTACTTATTTGATGTTGGTTCAATTATACGTAAATTTTTTTTAAAATCTAAGCTAACTTAATAGAGTTAAAAATATATTACAATTACTTGCATTTTCAGTTATGCAATGACATTTCATGTTATCTTTGAGATTTTTTTTGGTTAATATTTTGGATTTGAACTCAAAACATTGTTTGTATTAAGTGACAACTCATTCTTACAATAAAAAAAAGTTACAATTTAGTTTTTTTTTAAATAAGAAAATATTTTTTTAAGAAATAATAAATTTTCATATAATATAAAATAAAGAATATAGTCATAAATGAAATGATAATAAAAAGTTACCGAATGACATCACAGGAATATAACTTTCAACTTATGAGGACATTCTATATGATAGAATTTTTTTTAATCCTTATAAGATACAAATTTTTTTCTAAATCACAAACATTCTCTGTAAGTTTCAGACCTTTCTAAAGGTCATGAACCATTTTCAAAGATTACAAACTTTCTCCACATGTTATGAGTTTTCTCCATATATGTGAAGTGTCTAATTCTCAATATAAGTTAAAAGATACAAAGAAAATAATATTAATATAAGAATTTTCTACAAGTGATTGGCTTGCTATTTTTAACCAGATAGTAATTTTGCATACATCACTTATACGATCAATAGAGTTATTTATAATATAAAAGAGTTCAAGACCTTCAACCTCCAATGCAGTTGTACTATTGGCCACACAACAACCTACTTTCCATTTATAAATTTTTGTCCATATTCAAGCACTAAATCCATTATTCATAGCCATTAAAATAAATTTTATTTATAACATTAAAACTATTCATTTAGAATTTCACATTAAGTGAATAGAATGATATATATTGAAATTCTCTATGCTAAATGAATAGAATAACGTATCTTGAATTTCTATACATTAAGTGAATTAAAAGTCTTTCTAAAACCAATAAAACTAATATTTGAAACCATTAAAATTTTTACAATCTCCCACTTGGTTTCAAAGCATAAAATAATTTTTATAAGGCCATAATAATAAGTCTTATCTCAAATATTCCAATGTAAATTTTATATAGTTATCTTGGGCTTATATAAAATATATATTATCCAATTAGAGACTGAAATAAAATATTGGATTGGTTCATGTTCATATCATATTTAGAATCTAGCAATTTGGGTAAAATTGCATTTTAGTTCAAGTATTAGCTACTAGGGAAATGTGTCCCCAAACATTTTATAGGCTCGAACAATTTGAAATCCAATCATCCCTTTCTATTGAGACCTTCTCATATATATTGGTAAATACATACTTGATAGAGAAACTAAATTTCGGGACACAACTATGAGTGCTCAACAAAGCCATCACAAAGTAAATTTCATGGAATAAATATTAATTTGTTCATTTCATACTCAGAATCTAGCAACACAGGTAAAGTTACACTCCGATTTGAGTATTAGCCACTAAGGAAATGCAACCCCAAACATTCCATGAGCCTAAACAATTTGAGATTGAACCCTTCCTCTCTATCATGATCCCCTTATATACATACAAGTAAATACTTAATAGAGAAGCTGAATATCGGGACATTCATTCATTTTAAAATACATTTATCACAAAGAAATCAAATCAATGTTTTGAATATAATTATAACAAGAGCCTTAGTGGATGAATTTGCTAAGTTATCCTATTAATAATATCTTATCCATAACAGCTTGTCACTTTTTTAGCATGTCTTAAATCAATAATATTACATTTAATATTCTTTACCTTAGATGAACTTATAAAATCCTTCACAATTGGAATAACTAAAGAATTATCACATAGAATTACTACAAGTCATTTTAAACATGGTATTACATGAAAACTTATTAAAAGATTTCATAAGATATACAATTTCTTTAAAGCTAAATTAATAATGATATACTTAGCCTTCATGGTGGATTGGTCTGCACAATCTTTTTTTTTGGGCATATTGCACCACATCCAAATAAAATACAAGTATAATAATTAACTTTTGTCTATCTACACAACCTTGTGATCAAAATCTAAATAACTGATTAATTATAACTAATCAAATTAATCAGTCAAATCACATGATATAGTATGCTTTATATATTTGCTTTGCCCTTTCCTAGTGACTCTTTGCAAGATAAAATTAAAATCTAATAAGAGTCCTCACTTAAAAGGCAAAATCAAGCCTAGTGCACATCAAAGCACATACAAAGCTTCTTCAATCAAAAACATATGGAAACAAAGCTTCATTAAGCCAATCTTGAGTAATATCATGATAGAAGCATACAGAAACAAAACTTCATTGAGCTTATCTTAAAAAATAATGGAACAATCCTTTATAACTTCTTTGATAAATCATAAAAAATATTATCATCATAACAATAATCCATCTTAAACCAACACAAAAGAGTATATAAATTTTTTAAGACAAACTAATTCTCTTCTGTGCTATCTTCATTATAATCTTGATACTAAGAATATTAAAGGTTTCATCTAAATTTTTCATATCAATTATATGAAAAAATCAACTTCTTTTTTTTTATCCCCATATGAAAACATACACATTTATAAGCAAAAAAAAAATTGTCTACTTAAAGAATCAAAATAACAATTTTAGCTCCCACTATTTTGGTATATACTCAATAATTCTCATAATTTTAAACAAAATCATATGCTTCAATAACTTCTTGGAATATACAATTCTATTTTCTAGAGGCTTATTTAGTATATAAATTAATCACTCTTTTATTTTCTTTATAGCCTCTTGATAACCTTTCCTCTGGAGAAAACGTTTCTTTTTATTTAACTAATCTTTGAGAAACTACAAACTAACTTATAATGTCCTCAAGAATGAATTCTCTTTGAGAATTTTTATTATAATTAAAATGTTTTTCTTTAAAATTGACATCCTTACTCTCAATGATCATCTTATCTGCTACATTGTACAACCTATACCTTTTTAATTACTTTAAATAACCAATAAATAATCACTTTTTTTTATTTTGCTAAAAGATTATTTTTTTAGTAGGATAGGGTATAATAACAGGACAACACAACCCCTAAACTTTTACATAATTCAATTTATATTATCTATTAATCCAAAGTTTATAATAAGTCTCCTCTATAGACTTAGAAGGAACGTTATTTAGAATATGAACAATATAATAATAAGGAAACTTCATCCAAAAAGCAATAGAAAGGTTGGCAAGAGCCAACATAAACTTTACCATTATCAACAAAGTCATATTGCGTCTTTTAGCATCACCATTCTATTCAAGTATATATGGTATAATAAGAAAATAAACAATACAATTGTTATGATAAAACCATCAAACAAATCTAATTAATATTCACTCCCACTTAAAAATTTCTATTGCCCCACTCATATTATATAAAAGATATGACTTTCCAAATCTTGAAAAATCATCGAAAAATATAATAAATAAGAATGACCATTTCTAAAATGCACATTTATATAACTATCAATATCCTTACTAAACTGTCCTTAATCAATATCCTTATTAATATGACCAAAACAGATATGACAGAGATAAAATTCATTAAATTAAAAAATTCACTAACAACATTTTCATATAAATTTACTAGATATATTTTCAAGTTTCTAAATCTTTTCAACACAACTTCATCTTCTTCTTAGAAGATAAACCTTTTTTTTTTCAAAGAAAATTTAAGTTTTTTTTAAGCAAGGAACAAACATTTTTTTTATCAATAAAGACAATATTTTAAAAGAAAAAGTTTATTATATTTTAACTTTGTCTCATAAATTTGAAGACTTTCAAAGGAGTTTTATCATCATTTCTCATATAAATGAAAATTTATCCAATATCAATTTCTTTGATTTTTCTAAACACATGAAAATCAATGAATACTTAAATTATAATTACTAAATTAGCCTATCAATTAAAGGGTCTATCATAGGAAACACATTTTAAAATAAAAGACTCACTTCACTTAAGCTCTCTTTTGTTCTATTTTTTTTATATGATAATCCTTTCTAATATAGTTAAACTTGTTATAGTGAAAATATATTCTCTACATAATAATTATGTTATTCTTTTGATAAAAGAAATTTCTATAATTTTGAAATTAAGATTTCACCCCATTTTCTTGTTAAAACTCCTATCTGGCTTTAATTATTAATTGAAAGCTCAAATTTGATAATTCCTTTACATTTTAGCAACCTTTCTATCCATTTGGTGATCAAACTTATATATAAAATCATGCTCAAACTCTTCAACAAGACTCAACTAATATATAAAATCATCAATAAATATATATAACTTTGGCATATATTTCATGATAGTGGAAACTATAGTTTTCTCATTTATAATTTTACCACAAAACTTAAAATCTCTATCACTTATAATAATCAATTCATTCACATGTTTTTCATATCTATATTTTCACACATTTTGATTTAGTGAATCTTTTCCATAAATTATTCACATGAAAATCAGATCATTTTTTTTAATTTAACTTCCAATTATCTAAAATTTCTTTTATGGTCTATGTATAGAAATTAGTCATATAAAAAGTTTTACTAGGACCACTATTACTTAATATTAGATCTTCTTCAATTTATAGGTCAATGGTTCAATTCATGTAACTCCCACTTTGTCAATTAAAAATATAATTTTATCATTAGATTTGGGAATGTCAATAACCATTTATTATAACTCTAAGTCCTTTTCATACTATTCATTATTATCAATCACATCATTTTCATTAGTCATTGGTTAAGGAAAGATTGGTACATATTCCACAAAAATAATATCTTTGCAATCATGTAAGGTCAATAGCATATTAACTTTTTATTCCCAATCCACCTAGTTAGTACAATCCAATAAATTAGATTTGAAAAAACTAACAAACACAGATCCACCACTAAGCATAGCAACAGAGATTATAATTTACATTACTTTAAAATAATTACTTATCCATTGGGGATTCATGAAAAAAAAATGAATTTTTAGAAAAGTTAATAATTTTTACTTACTTTTTAGAGATTTATGAGAATTATTAAAAGATATATATTTGCATTATCCATTGGAAATTTTACGAATCATAAAATAATAATAATTTTTTTAACAATCAAAATAAATATATATATTCGCATTACTTGTTGAGGATTTTGCAAAACTTGAAACAATAACAAAAACTAGAAAATATAAAATGAAAAAAAAACTCATATATCTGCATTACTTATTAAGGATTTTGTGAAACATGAAACAATAAAAAAAAAAACCATATAATATAAAATCAAAATATGTAATCAAGAATAAAACACAATAATTACATTACCTATTTGAAATTTTGCACTTTAGAACAAACAACATTATAAATAATTAATGAAGGAAAATAATCACAATAATATATGCTTCAAGATTATACGAGAATTATATATCCTATAGAGATTTAATCACTTTTAATTGTAAGAAATAATAGATTATTGTATAATATAAAATAAGAAAAATAATTATAAATGAAATAATCATGAAAGGCTACAAGTAATGTTATAGGAATATGACTTTCAATTCAAAAGAACCTACTCTAGTATAGAATTTCTTCTTAATCCTTATAATGTATAAACTTCTTCATAAATCACAAATCTTCTCCATAAGTTTCGAATTTTTCTAAATATCACAAAACATCTCCAAAGGTCAAGAACTTACTTTATATGTTATAAATTTCTCCATCATATGAAATGTCTAATTCTCAATGTAAATCAAAAGATATAAAAAGAATAATATTAAGATAAGAATTATCTACAAGTGATTGTCTTAATACTTTTAGCCAAGCAGTAATTTTGCATGCCTAACTTGTAAAAATAATGGAGGCATTTATAAGAGAGTTCAACACCTTTAGCCTCCCATGTAAGTATACTATTGGTTACAGAAATCTACATCCCATTCATGAATCTTTATCCACATTCAAGCACAAAATCCATTATTTATGATCATTAAAATAAATTTGATTTTTAACATTAAAATCATTCATTTAAAATTTCACATTAAGTGAATAGAAATATATATCTTAAGTTTCTTTACATTAAATAAATAAAAAAAAGTATCTTAAATTTTTATAAATTAAATAAATTAAAATTCTTTTTAAAATCAATAAAATTAATATTTGAAACCATTAAAATTTTTAACATTTTGACATAAATATAATAACATACATATTTTTCTTCTTTCAAAACATACACTATTTTCCTTGAAATTAGAAACATACTGCACTTTAATTATTTTTAAGATAGATTACAGTTGAGTTGCTTCTATTTCGCCAATTTCACATTTCTCAGCATTAAATTAAAAAATGCCAACGTATATATTTGTACTCCACTTTTTTAATATATTATCTAGGTGAGGTTAATTTTTATTTTCTTTTTTTTTTTTTTTACAAAAACATGAAAACTACATGTGCACCATTATTCTTTCTTGTGAATTGTAGGCAATTTACCAAAGCACAATACAAATGTCCAAATAAATGCGAGAATAAACAATTATTGACGACCATTTTTGAAAGAAAATTAAATAGAGAACAATAACACAGTATTTTTTTTTTAAAAAAAAGACTAACAATGTGCATTCTCAAGTTGAGTTACTAGAATACTGCACGCATTGCTGTCAGCACGTCCAATTAATAAAAGAAGTTTAAAAAAGAATGCATATTCAAAGTTTTTTTTTAAATATAAATACAATTTAGTGATTAGGACAAGCAATGTGCCTTCTTAAATTATAAGTTGTTTTTGTCAAAAAAAATTGAAGAAAATTAATATTGAATGATTAATATACTAACAACGTCCGTAAACATGTAAAGAGTGATCAAATTACATGTACATCCCCACATTTAACTTGAGTAACAAGTTCCATCAAGAATCAATGGTGGGAAAGATGGTTTCACTTTGGAGTTAGTGAGCAATGGTAAGAGTGAGGATCAACTTCCTTTTGCGCTTGTTGGTTCCATTCTATGTGATAAGGTGCTTAACTGAAATGCTGTCAAAGCCATGTTACATAAGGCATGGAACTTCTGCCAATCTATTAGAATATTTTTATAATTATAGGGTTTCAATTGATTGGGATTTTGACTTCTGAAAATAAATTGAATGTGTAGTAACCTGAAAACCTAAATATTTAAGTGATTCAATTGGTTGGGTCACACCTATTAAGCTTAAAGTCCAATGTATCAGATGTAATGCTTTAATATAGTGCAAGCTTATAATTGAAAAACTCTAATGGGAGATGAGTCTATTATGTGTTGGCTTATCTTTTTAGGAGGCAAATCTTCTAAGCACTTTATAAGGACATGATTTATTATCCTATTGAAGTTTGTCTTTTTATTGACTATGGAGAAGTAGAGGAAGAATTTGCTCTCAAAGTATACAAAGTATATTACATGCTTTTGTGACACATCACTACAAAAACAATTCATGATTTGAGAGATAACAATTTCTTATTTGATTTATATTTAAATTATTCTATGATTCTAGATTTAGTATAGATGATCTATGGTGTTCAAAAATTTTGTATCAATCATATTAGAGTAGGTTATATTAGTCTATAACCTTATATTAATAGATGCAATGAAATTGTTTTCCTAAATGTTGTTTTATTCTCAGATTTGAAGAATGCTTATTAAAAAAATTATTAATTTGATTTCTTCATTCTCTCACGAAGGAATGCTTAAATTATTTTAGGGCTTTCTTTCAAAATATGTGTTGAGTGGATTAAAACCTTTTTCTTTTTAGCCTATGTAAGCAGAGGGTTTAATGATGAAAGTCATATTTCCAATTTGCTTAATATGATGTGTGCTATTTTGACAAAATTCATCTCACTCTAATCCCAATTGAGTCAATAAATTTATTATGAATTTAAATAAATATTAATTTGAGAAAAGAATGATTTTCTTAACTCTATATTCCTAAATGTAGCTGAAACTTCATAAATATTGACAGAGGTTAAACTAGCATATTGAACATGGTTTGTTATTTGATTAGGTTTCTCTATTAATTTTGACTAATCATTTATTCTACTTGAAATTAGAGATTTTGTGAATGATTTAGGAGAAATCTTAGCCAAAAACTTTTATTTATACTAAAAGATATAGTTAACAAATAAAACTATGATACCTAGTCTAATAAAGATTAGATATAGATAATTACTATATAATCTAAAATAGATAACTATCTATTTTATTTATATAATTCTATACTCCCCCTGAAACTAGAGCATATATGTTACATGCACCAAACTTATTATAAATATCATCAACCCTTAGGCCTTAGAGAGATTTGGTAAAGATATCTAGCAGTTGATCATTAGAATTAGTGAAAGAAATCACAATTTCTCCTAACAGAAACTTTTCTCGAACAAAATGGCCATCAATCTTTATTTGTTTAGTTCTTTAATGAAAAATTGGATTGAATGCAATGTGTAAAGCTGTTTGATTATCATAAATGAGTTTCATAGGTCATATCTCACAAAACTATAGCTCTTGGACTAGTTACTTCAGCTATACCAATTCACAAGTAGTTAAAGCTACAACACGATATTCAACCTCTACATTTAACTTTACAACTACAGCTTACTTTTACTCTTCCATGAGATCATATTTCCTCAAAAAAAGACACAATATCTTGAGGTGGAATGTCTATCAACTCGTGATCCTGCCTAATCAGAATATGTATACTTAATAATTTTAGTACTTTCTTTATTTTCATATAACAATCCTTTCCCAGGTGCCTTCTTAATATATTTGACTAGTCAAATCATTGTTTCCTAGTGATCATCACGAGGAGAACTCAAACACTGACTAACAACACTGACCGCAAAGGAAATGTTAGGTCTAGTGATTGTGAGGTGGTTTAATTTTCCAACTAGTTTATGATATCTCCTTATATCTAAAAACAATTCCCTATGGTCTGGTAGAAGCTTAACATTAGGATCCATTGGAGAATTTATAGGTTTACATTTAATAATCCTTGTCTCCTTCAAAATGTCTAAGGCATACTTTCTCTGACAAGTAGCAATCCCATTCTTTGATTGGGCTATCTCAATCCCAAAAAAATACCATAACCGACCTAAATTTTTTGCTCGGAAATGTTGAAATAAATGTTGCTTCAACTGATCAATGTCAATATGATCATTTCTAGTGATGACTATATTCCACATACACCATTAAAATAAGCAAAGATTAGATAAAGAGTGTTGATAAAATACTGAGTGGTCAGCTTTACTTTGAATCATTCCAAATGCTTGAAACTTGACTAAATTTTCCAAATCAAGCTTGAGATGATTGTTTCAATCCATATAAGAACTTGTTTAGGCAACAAACTAGTCTAGACTCCCCTTAAGCAATAAACCCAAAAGGTGGCTCCATATACACTTTTACTTGTAAATTACTATGAAAAAAGACATTTTTGATATTTAACTAATGAAAGGGCCAATTGCTGATGGCAACCAGGGAGATAAGTAGGCATACAAAGGCAATCTTAGCCATAGGAGATAAAGTATTAGTATAGTTAACTCCAAAAGTTGGATGTATTCTTTAGCTATAAGATGAGCTTTCAAACAATCAACTTCGCCATTGGGACTTTCACTGTGTAAACCCATTGAGATCTTACAGGTTTTTTACCAAGAGGTAAAGGAACAAGGTCCCATGTTACATTAGAGTCTAAAGTAATCATTTCATCAATATAGCTTGTCACAAACCTGAATGAGAGAAAACCTTCTTAATTATCTTAGGTGTGAAAACAGAAGACAAGATAGATACAAAACTATAGTGGGTTGCTAATAAGCAATGATAACTTAAGAATTTGTAAATGGAATAAAGGTTATGAGTGAAACAATTACCTTTACAAAGAGCAATGAGAATGCTATCAGAAAAATCTAGGACCAATACAACCATTTCGACAGAAGGTGAGTCACCTAGTATTTCAATATGAGCTTCTTCAATGTTTATCAATAGAGGACGTTAGTGGTAAGTGAGAAATGGAGGCTGTTGATCTTGAAGTTGAAAAATTGGTGACTTTAGAGATGCAAATTGAGGGGCGGGTGGAACTTCAAAGACTATAGAAGACTTAATTAATGTAGTAAAATATAGAGATGTTTTAAAGAAGGTAACATTTGCTTAGACGTAGTAACAATTTAATGTTGGAGAGTAGCATTTATATCTTTTTTTAAGATAAGAATACCCTAATAAAATACATTTGATAGCTTTAACAGACATTTTGTCAAGACCTGGAGAAAGATTATGAATAAAATAAATATAACTGAAAACACGAAGGGAAATAGGATCAAAGGTTTCATTAGGGTACAAAATGTCATGAGGCACTTAATCATTTAAAATAAAAGATGGCATGTCATTAATGAGATAACAAATGGAGAGAATAACATGACCTCAAAATCGAATAGGAACATATAATGTAGTAGGAGGGTACGTGTTGTCTCAATTAAATGGCGATTTTGACATTCATCAATTCCATTTTGTTAAGGGGTATGAGGGCAACTAGATTAATAAAAGATACTATGAGAGGATAAATAAGAAGAAAATTTGGTTAAGAAATATTCTCTAGCATTATCACTATGCAATATTTGGATAAACTTGTTAAATTGATTTTTAATCTCAAAACAAAAGGTGCAAAAATATAAAATAATTCTGAACGATCTTTCATTAAATACAACCAAGTGCATATTAAATATTTGTCAAAAAAAGTAACAAAATAATGAAAACCTAAGGACAAAGTGACTTGATTTGGACCCCAAACATCAAAATGGACAATAGAAAATGAAAAATCAGGCTTATTATTGATTCTTTTCAAAAAAGATAAACAAACATATTTATCAAGTTGACATGACTTATAATTTAAAAACTATAAACTAGAAAAATGAGAATAAATTTTTTGAAACTTAGAAAGACTTGGATGATTAAGGTGTTAGTGAAGCAATTTAGGAGATTCGAATGTAGAACATGTTACTAAAGTTATTGGATAAAGATAATATAATCCATGACTCGCTTTTTATGCTAACCGTCTGTCCTGAATCCTGATCCTGTATAAAAAAAGGATCAGTAGTAAAGGTAACTAAACAATTTAAAGAGCGGGGTAAGTTAACTAATGGAAATAAGATTAAAAGGAGAATTAGAGACAAAGATAACATATTTAAAAGGAATTGATTAACTCGGTTTAGCTTGATATGAGACATTATATGGGTGAAAAGAGATTGGTTATTAGTTATGTGATTAAATGCTCCAGAGTCTAGGATCTATGAATCATGTATTTGTGATAGATAAGCTATAGAATTACCAGTGAAAGTGGTAGTTATTAATGATTAAGCTTGTAAAAAGGCCTTAAATTAAAGAAATTGTTTGTATTAGAGTCCAATAATACATCAAATTGAGAATTCTAATTGTTTATCTCATTTTCAAATTATGTAGCATTTGTCGCTTTATTCCTTTTCTTCAGGAATCCATAAAGAAAGTCATAACGATCCTGTGTGTGCCTAAGCTTCTTGTAGTGGGTATAATAAAAACGAGTATTATTGCGGCCTCTAGTACCATGACCACCTTTATTACTATGGCCTCCACATTGGCCATGAGAACTACTCTGTGAGATCAAAGTTCGGAGGTGTACGGAGTAACCTTCAAATCAAACTCCTAACAATAGGAACTTCTGAACACGTAAGGATTTGATTACGCACAAAGTCATAGTCTGGTTGAATTCCAAGGATGATAAAAACCATGCATAGTTGATCCAATTTGGTTTCTAATTCTTAGGTATTAGTCATGATAATTAATTATTTGATATCAAAGATGATTGCTTGAACCTTGGTCAAATACACAGACATGTTATGGTTAGATTACTTGAGATTCACTAAGTTAGTAATTGCACTATATATCCTTTGAATGTTGTTGGTGCAGAGTTTTTTGGCTTGTTCCAAAAAAAAATAACATGTCTTGTAAGGACAAAAATAGACAATCAATTCTAGAATAATAGATTGCTATAATAACACACATAATTATACATTAGTTTTCTTCTAATTTTCTTTCTCAGAATCAAGAATATTTTAACTAGTTTTGGTCAAGTAATCATTGACTTCATTAGCCATGAATCATAATTCAGTAGAGTTAGCCTATGAAGGGTAATTGTTGTCATTCAATTTGTCACTGCATATAATTGGTGTGCTAGAAAAAGAAAGAGGAAAGTTATTAGTAGGTTTGGGGTTTTGTTGGCTATTTGAAATATTATTTTTGTTTGATCCTATACCCATTTTTTTTTTTTGGCTAGAAATAGGTTCTGTGAGGTGAGTAAAGGTAGGAAAAATAAATGGCCTGTTTGGAAGTGTTTTCAGGTATTTTTGTTTTATTGTTTTTGAAAACAGTGTTTTAAAAACTGTTTTTCTAGAACCAAAAAATAAAATACTTGTTTGGATGTAAATTTTGAAAACATGTGTTTTCTTTATTTTTTAAGATGAAAAAAATATATT
>JANHAO010011809.1:0-16740 GCA_026873985.1 Saraca asoca | reverse complement strand
GTGACAATGCCAAAGAATACCTCAGCAAGACCTTCAAACAATACCTAGACAGCCATGGAATTATCCATCAAACTTCTTGTGTAAAGACACCTTTATATAGGGGATAGGTAGCAACTGGTCTGCTACTCAAATCCCATGATACAAGGCTAAAAAACAGGTAATAAATCCTATCAAATCTGATCATATCAGATCTGATCTAGAGGTCAACTAATAGAGGACAATTAGGGAAACAAAATCAGGAATAGAATCAGGAATAAATCCATAATTATCCCACAATGTCAGCCAACATACTCACTACATTATCTTTACAAGTACATGCACTACATACCATGGTATACTACATCAATTATCAGCCAGTCAAACTTGATATGTTTCAGTTATATCAATATGAAAGCAACTAACAAAAAATAATGAGTTCTTTATATGTTTTTTAAACAAAACACATCACCTACAAAGCTTTTCAAACTAGCAGGATAGATTGAAAAAAGACATTGCCTTTAGGACAACAAAAAGTTCGCTTTAGTGTGACACCACATTAAGAGAAATGCAAGTCTCACAATCACTATCACTACTCCCAGAAGAAATTGTGGTTTTATATAGTGACTCACCTGTGAACAAAGAAGCTCTTTGAAGGTAGCAAGCTCGCGAAGTGCACTAATAAACTTTGATATGACAGGTCCTGAAAGAAAAGAACCCTGTTAAAAAAATTATACACTTAGCTTTCATCCTGAAATTATCAGACATTGAGGTTGAGTGCAGACAAATATGACTGAGACTTCAGAGCTACTTTGCAAATAAATAATAAGATAAGTCAAAAGCGCATTTTGTTATAGATCAAGGTAATGCTTGGTGAATCCGAACTCTTAAAATCTACTTTAAAAAAATAGTTTTTTTATGAAAAAAAGAAATGTTGTTATTAGATGGAAAGAGAGTACAAGATTAGAGGATAAAGTATCCTCCTATAGAAAGAAGCCAAAATCTAAAGAAACAGCATGCCAGAACAAGAAAAATAAAAACATTAACTCCAGAGCTACCACATCCCACTGTAAAACTGACACAGACATTCCCTCGAAAAGCCATTTGCTTTAGCCAATCAATAAACCAAAAACATATCTTATCCCACAGTAAGGAACAGGCTGAGCTTGCTCTTTAAAAACACAAGCATTAGATTCAAACCATAGACACCATAAAACAGCAAAATGAGCAAAATCCCAAAGATTGATTTTTCATTGTTTTTCCCAAAGCCTCGGAAATAAATGGCTAAAAGCCTCTTTGGAATTGTGCTCATTTTGCTGTTATTTGGCACAATTGGTTGGAAAGAAATGCTAGAATTTTCAAAAATCAGACACAGTCAAGTGTTATTTTATTGACAGGATTTTTTTTGCAGCCTCTCTTTGGATGAAAGCTAATGATTTTTGTAAAGGGTTGAGCGTGTCCAATTTGCATAGAAACTGGCAGCAATCTTGTATTAATTTTTGCTTCTCTCATTTTTTTTTTTTTTGAGGATAAATAAATATATGGATAAAAAAAATTTCCACCGTAACTGGGAAGGCCCATAAAAGTCCCAAATCAAGTTAGAAAAAGTGGCTCCAAATCTTCCTTTTTTTCTAAGATCAGAAACACCACAACATTTGTATTGCCTAGCTTACTTGTGTTTCCCCTATTTTTACAGAGGATGAAGTTTAGCAAAATAAGAAAATAAAACACAACAACCTCCAATTGATACACTAACAGGATCATCCTGTCCACCACCAAATGCTTCTAAAGAATCTGCAAAGATGATATCACCATTATATGCTTCTCCCAAAGATGCCCTGTAAAGACAGAAAATGAATAATTAACAGCTTTCTCTCCTGATGTCACCAAAAAATAGTTTGATGAACAGATTTATTTGGTGAAGCTTTTATCAGAAACAATACAGTAATCTATCTATTGAACAGGATAAGCCAGCCACAACAACCATTTGCCAAAAAGAATAGACTAAAACATGCTTCCATATTTTGATAAGAAAAGAATTTATTATCAGAGAGACACAGAATAAAAGGACGATGAAAAAACTCCCTAAACAAACCCAAAACAAGCAAACACACAAGGAAAGGGGGGAAAAGAAACCCATTAGCCAAAAAAGAGCTGCCTAATCCCTCCATATATACATTAGAGACATCCCCAGATAAATCTATAAGCTGAACTGCACAGGGAAGCAAAGAAAACAACTCTATCCCATAAATGAGAGAATAAAGAAATGCCCTATTAAAAGTTTTGGCATTTCACTCCACAAAGTTGTGCATATAAATATCAAAATAATTCAAACATTACTAAATAGTTTCATACTTTGAGCTTTATTTAACTAGTATTTAAAATTTATTAAAGTATATTTAAAACTATTTTTATTCAATGAATATTTTTATACACTAAAAAAACTTTATTTGTTTCTATTTAATGTGTATGTAATAATACACCGCCAACCAGCTCTCCTTTCGCCCAACTCCAGTGAGCTCCATCTGAAACCCCAACCCAGCTGCCTCGGAGCTGCTGTTCTGATACCACAGCTATCCGTTGCCCCATCCAAGTCAACTGCAGCCACTTCCTTGGCAGCTGCAGAGTATGCTTCCAAAACATTGCAGGTGAAGAAAAGAAAGAAAGAAAAAAGGAGAAGAACAGAATAGAGACCGGAAGAAAAACAGTTTTTTTTTTTTCTTTTTGTTTTCTCTCCATTTTTTTAAACCTCTGATACCATACAAGAGAAGAAAAGAAAGAAACAGCATGGGTACTAGAAATCTCAAGCATACCTAATAAGTATTGGATATATTGGGTTTTGGTACACTTGGGTACAGCATAAATATGTAGCGGTGGCATCTTTCCTTTCATATTTTTTAAATTAAAAACTTGGTATTCTGAGGATACAAAATATATACATACAAAATACATATTTATCTGGATGAACCACATATGGAAGCTGTTCTTTTCACTGATAACAGGGAGGAAAATGATGAAATTGATACTTTGAGGAAATTCCTAGATTTAACTTTTATTTTTAGTTATGTTTACAAGTTTGATTTAATGTTGATTGTAGAGTTTGAACAAGTTCTTCCCCTTAACTTTTATTTTTCGTATTTTATGAACTATAACTGGTGTTACTGATGTTTGGTTTATAATATTATTATTGATATGTTTTGGAGTATCATTATTTTCTTCTGATGTTGAAGTTATACATACAAATATAAATATATATATTAATTTATCTTGTCATAACCGCATCCCATTTTTTTTAAAAAAAATACTGTATCATACTATTATTCATACTAGTTCTTGTGCAACATAAACAACAGTACAATGTAGTACTGAAGACTAGAATCCATCTCATTACAACTCATTGATCATATTAACAAGTGCTCTAAGATTCCTAACACAAAGTGTTCGGAAAAATAAGTTAAGTAGAATCATTAACTTGGAAATGACATGTTTTTGGTCCAAAACCCTTCCAATCTTAATTTGCCTCTTCTTGATTCTTTTTGGAAAATTAAGGCTCCTTCCAAGGGTTAAAGTTTTTGTTTGGATTGCTATTTGGAATAAGATCAACACTAATGATATTTAGACATGTGCAAACATCATAGAGCTTTGTCCCCCCGATATGTGTTTGTTATGTTCAAAAAATTCAGAGACCAATAGTCATTTGTTTTTGCATTATGAGATGGCTTGCTAGTTGTGGAATAAGCTTTTCTCTTTTGTTTGGGGTTTCGTGGATTTGCCCAGCTACTTTGAACAGTTTCTTTCCTACTAGATATTGTGGTTTTGGGAGGAATAAGAAAAGAGTGCACCTTGAGAAGTTGCAAGCCTTGCTGTCTTATGGTGTTTATGGTTGGAACGGAATGCTAGAATTTTTGAAAAAGCTATATCAGCCTATCATTTTGGTGTGGAATAAAATTGTTTGTCACATCACTTCAGTGTGCAAACATCATAGAGCTTTCTCCCCAGATGTGTTTGTCATGTTCAAAAAATTCAGAGACCAATAGTCATTTGTTTTTGCATTATGAGATGGCTTGCTAGTTATGGAATAACCTTTTGTCTTTTGTTTGGGGTTTCATGGGTTTGCCCAGCTACTTTGGACAATTTCTTTTTCTACTAGATATTGTGGTTTTGGAGGAATAAGGAAAAAAGTGCACATTGAGAAGTTGCAAGACTTGCTGTCTTATGGTGTTTATGATCGGAAAGGAATGCTAGAATTTTTAAATAGCTATATCAGCCTATCATTTAGGTGTGGGATAAAATTTTGTTTGTCACCTCACTTTGGCTTCAATCTCATGGTTTCTTTCAAGGGATATGTTTGACAAACTTGCAAAAGAATTGGAAGTCTATTTTAGATCTTTAATACCATGGTTTCCTTGGTGTTTTATTGTAACTTTTAGTTTCCTTCCTTTTATTGAGGATTTCTTATCCTCTTTTCTTGTATTTTTCTCCTTTATTAATATTTCTTTTTCTATCAAAAAATAATAATAATCATTAACTTGGAAGTATAAAATTAGTGACAATATCAAAAACCAAAAAATTGACAGAAATGCAAAATAATATTTTGTCTCTATCCAGTGTCTTAAACATTCGCTCAAAGCATGAAAAATTTAAGCGTAATCATATTGTTTTGCAAGAGTCCATGCCTTTTACTGAAATTTAAAGGGTATTATATTGTTATGGTGGAGTCTTAAATGTTTGGTTGTACTCAGTCTTAAACACTTAACTAGAACAATGTGAAAATGGGAAACAGTGGATTAAAGGAAAACACTACTATTCTTTCATCTATATATCAAAAGAGCAAGTTTCTACAGTACAAATCTCATTTGTTGTACAGTATACAACATGAGGTGTGAGAAGTGATTTTGGACACGTGGACATATATTTTTCCATCATCTGGTTTTGCAAGTGTAAGCTATTGGCACATAGGTTTCTTTCTGGGCCACTTCTGCCATAGCTAGAAGCCCATCCATGTGGTCAACCTGTGCCTCAGGTGCCGGTTCAGCTGCCGGGAGCTTGCAGCCATGGAAGGGTCAGCTGGGTTTGGGCAAAGGCTTCTTGTGCCTCCTCTTCCCAAAGCTTCAACATTTTTCTACCATTCTACTTGACATAAGATGTGGTTGTGCATTTGTTCAATTCAAAAATACATTCTGAGCCCATTCTCGCTTATCAATCCCCTAATCTGATTATAACCCATAAACCCATCTCCTCCATTTGCAGGAGCAAACAATTCATGGTTACTAGCATTCAGCAACCGTCACGAGTATCCTTAAACTGGCACACCCAATGCTGAGAAGAAACTGCTCTGCAGAAGGAGGGAACAGAAAAGAAACGGTTGCCATGCAACGAGATTGACAAGTTGGCTCCTCAAAGGAAGACACAGCAGCATTTTGCATATCATACAACAAAATGCTGGTGTATCGTTGAATATACCATGAATAAAACTATTATGTAATTGTTGTAGGATAGCTAGGGGCAATTTATTTAGTCATTTGAAATTATAGGCTATAAGAGTGAAGGAGGGGCATAAAGGTTGGGCAATTGAAGGCGTATGGTACGGAATTATATAGAACTACTAAAAAACACAGACTCTAATACCTCTAACTTCAGGTGCACTACAAGTTACTTAATATCACTCTCTAACAGTCCCCCCTCAAGCTGAAGCTTACAAAGCTTGAGCCAGTTACATAAACTTGAAATCTCAAAATCAAAAGACAAAAATGCACTAATTAGCTTGACAGACAATTTCACAAACAGCTTGCAATGAGTGGCAATTGGCAAACAAATTCCAACACAAACATCCACAAAAACAAAACCACAGCAGATACAACTCCCAAAAGTCTTTAGCCAACTACCCCCAATGGCTCCCTAGACCTTCTTCCAATTTTTCTCATTGGCACAATCGACACAACTTCCAAAAGTCTTCTACTAGCTTCCTCCGAGTTGCTCCCACAACTTCCCCTGGCTAGTCCACCAAACGGTCAACAACACTCAATGTTTGAATTACAACAAAACAAAATTGCGACACCCTAAGTCATAGACAAACCACCAACAATGACAAACCAAAATGCTCCCAGGTTCTGCATATTGCAACCAACACTAAGAAACAAAACACATTGCCTTGCAACTCTAAAGGCGCCAAAACACATAACTTCATCATTAGAATAATGTCAACACCAAGCAAGCTCCCAAATTGCATCTTAGAACCAATTTCAGTTCAAATCACAGCATCCTGAAATCAACAGCAAACAACACTCAAATACACAAGTCTTCCTGAAAAACCAATGTCACATCAAAAAGCACACAGTGTGTGCTCAAAACCACCAAAAAGAAACCCAAATCAGAACTCCCCAAACATGTATAGCACCAATCGTACCAAAATGTGCTCCAAACACTTCAAAATCAGCCAAATTACAACAAAATGACACCAAATTGTTTCAAATGCAAAAACAACCATCCTTCAACCAACTTCACAAACGAAATCAGAAAGTCCAGGTCTGCTAACAACAAATGGTTCAAGTAGAATCAGCATAAAACTATAGAAAAACCCAAAATCAAGCCAAAACAGCCTCCAACCAGCAGAATCGAGCTCCAAACTACTACAACTAAATCAAATACCCACAAATTGAAAGAGAACAGTGCTAATAAATCATCAATCAAATGTACCCAGATCAAAGACAAACCAACTAGAATCTTCCCGAAGAAAATCATGTGAGACAGACCAAATATAAATCATCCAAATTGCATAATCAGTCAAATTCACAAGGAACAAAGACCTTGGTTAAACCTCGAAACCCTCTTCGTTACAGAATCAGATAAAGAAGGAAAAGATGCAAAGAGATTTTGGTATAATCAGAAAAGAATGGGTGACATATTCCTGAAAAAAAAAAAAAAAAAAGGTTTTTAATTTCTGTGTATATTCTTTTACACATATCGTAATACAAAGGCAACTCAACCAGTTTTGAGTTTGCCGGAAGCATTACATCCAACAAGCCTCAAGGAGGAAGATACTGCTCCAATACCATGTTGAGAAACATTTAGAGTTGGGGAAGAAGTAAAGAAACTAGAGAGAAAGGTAAGAGAGAACATAAATATACTATAGAATGATATAACGACAGAAAACAAGAGACTTAACCCTAATACTCTATCTATATAGAGCTACTTAAAAACACAAAGACTTCAATAGCCTTGACTTAGGATGGACTACAAGCAAGCCCATAACATAACCTAATCACCAAATATCACTCTCCAACAAAGATTAGTGGGTTTTAGGGCAGAGAGGCAAGAAATAAAAATGGGTTGGACACAGAAGATTAGTAAAGTTGACTGTAAAAGGATTTAGGTCTGGACAGTTTGGGACACTAAACAAGCAGAATAGAAATTCAGAAAGTAAATGTAGGAATCACACAGAGGGTTCTACAGGCCTCACACAATCACACCCATAGTTGTAAAAGGTGTGCCACAGCACACACCATGGTGCATGGCACACCGCCATCCTCAGTTGCGCCTCACAGCAGCTGTGGTGTGGTGATTTTCTGCTGGCGCAAGCCATTTATGCCTTAGCTAAAGGTGCATGGCACAAGCCATTTGCGCCTTATGTTTGTTTGTAAGGAAATTGAATTTTTGGACCAAATCTAAAAAGCCCAATCCAACTACCCTCTGCTACTTACCCTAAAACACAGCAACCCGAGCAACTAGAAAGAACATATTTAGATGTTTCTAGAGCACAAGCAAAAAGTGAGGGGGGATGACCTTTAGATGTTTCTAAATATATATTATAATGTTGTCATTCTATTACTTAGGATTTTGATGTATGTTTTATGCTTGAAACGTGTGGTTTTGAATGATTCAAACGTTGTATAACATTAAGTTTTGTGCTGTATTTTTTCACATATATTTGTTTTTTTCATTTTTTTTGTAAAAAATATATCATAAAATTATAAATAAAAAAAAATTGCATCTTGTGCCATGGTGCGTGCCACACCATGCGCCATGACTCCAGAAGCCCTTATCGCCATCATGTGCCATGCACCATAAATAACTATGATCACACCTAGTAATTGGTTCCACCACAACCAAAAACCAAGCATATTTGGGAAATTCTCAAATAATTGAATATTATCAATTTTCAAAAGTGTTAGAAAGCAATATCACTAATTTGGTTATATTATGGGCTTAGGTTATGTATGGACTTGCTTGTGGTGCACCCAAAGTTTAAAAGTATTAGGGTAGCTCTATATACATAAAGCATTAGGGTTAAGTCTAATGTATTCAGCCGTCTTATTTGTTTCAATAATATATTAGTTTTCTTTCCACCTCTCCAGCTTCTCTACTTCTTCCCCTCCTAAACTCTAGTTATTTTCTCAACAGAAAGAAAGCCTTACAATTGTTTTAATAGTCCCTACTAAATTTTTCACTAAGAACAACATATTTACTTTGATAAAATTATTAAAGAGCAAATAAATACATAAATAACATACCCAAAACTTAAAGACAACTCTTGACAAGAAAATAAGAATATTATTAACATATTAAAAAAGTTAATAAACTACTCCTAAACTGAATTTACCAAAATATCCCTTGACTGAAATCTCCTAATTATGGTCCTAAAAGGAATTCCCATGATCAGGCTCACGTCAAACCAAACCTTGAGGTGCTTTTTGTAATTCTTTAAAAGATGTTACCATGGTCCTCCATCAGTGAGGAAATAATTTCAAATCATAGGGCATAAATAGAGAACACTTCCTCAGAAAATTAATAAAGCAAGTCAAATTGTAAAATTTAAATGTCCCAAATACCAATGCAGATTAAGCACTTACATAAACTTCCTACTTCCCTTGCATAGTTTCTGGCAGCGACCCTTTAACTCATCAGCTATTTGTTCAAGAGAACACATCTGTTACAAGCAAACTAAATGAATTATTTTAGAGAACTCTCTCCCTATATCTAATAAGAAATCATGCTCCTAGAAAAAGCTTGGTTAATTGAAATAATGCATAAACACATGCTTCAATTTTCATGTAAACCAATATATATATCAGAACTGAAGGGTGGAAGAATACAAATGCAGAATATAAGACATCCCATTAAAGGAAGTAAACAAAAACCAAACAAAGCAAGACCAGCACATTAAAACAGAAAGGCCTCTCAATCCCATTGAATATCAGACTAAGCATACCCAAGAACAAGGACATTAACCGAGTACCATATAGGAGTGAAAAAGACAATGCGATAGAAGTGGCAATGATAAAAAAAACTTATCATTGAAAATTTTTGCATTTCTCTCCTACCAGAGACAATAAATTACTAAAAACAATCTACACAGCACACACAACCAAAGCATATCCTGAATTTCTGTTAAATTACAATGCACATATATCTTATCTATGGCATATTTTTGTCCTCCTACCCAATTTATTACTCATACAGTTCCAGATGAAGCATCAAGGGCTTAATTCAAATCAAACCTAAGTTTCTTTCAATGCTCAATTTATAGTTGAATTTGTTCTCCTTACTTTTCACAAAAGTCCAGCTCAAACCAGGAACAGAGCCCTTGATTTCAATCTCTGTCTATAACATAGTACGTCAGCATATAAACAGAGATTCCAACATATCTCAGAAACAAACTATCCTCGCAAATACTTAAATACAAAATCCACTTTAAAAGCTAAGTAACCAAAATCCACTGCCTAGCTTAAGCTTGCTGCTTCACACAGCACAGCAGTGTCACCAAATTCACCAAAAATCAAATCTCAAGGAGAAGTTTATAATACAGAAAAGTCAACAGATGCTTAATACATATTGCCAGTTACCAATTATTGAATATGAAATTCCGAAAGCAGCAACTAACACCAAATAGGTAGATACAACGAAATTTCAGTTTCAGCAGAGATTACCTGCTTCTGAAACATCGGGGAATCATCGAGCTTCACAAACGACGCTGCCATTATTCAGCTCTCTCCTTCTGTTGTTCGTTTCCTTACTTGCAATTAGCTTAGAATCAGATGTTGAGATCGGCACTTGGGAAACAAAAGCATGTGATGCAGAGGGACAATCTAGTGACCATAATCTATATCATTTCACAAGCTATATAGCAAGCTGACGATTTTGTCCCCACCATTAACACTGCCACCACGTGGCTAGATGGTGCGAGTATAAATGTGTTTGATGATGAGAAATGAGAAACCATACTTCAAAGTAATAGAACAAGTGGTCATTTTCGTACTGGACATTGACTTGACTAAATTTGGTTTGGACTTGAATGGATGAAAATAAATAGGGTTGGATTTGGATTCAAGATTTTTTGTTTTGTAAAAAAAATATTTTTTATAGAAAAATTTCATTTGCCTTAAATATTTTGTAATTAACAAAATAATGCATGCTACTATAGTGGGAAATAATTTTCTCTTTCTCCACATGTAACACTACATAAATAGAACATTTCCTATTATCTTAATATTTTGTAATTATAAACATAAAAAAAGATTTTCCCTCAAAACAAATCAACACAATTTTTTGGCTTCATAGTAGTTTGGTTTGTTTATCTTGAAATAGTCTTAAGGATAGAATTCAAGTGAACGATTTATAAATACCACCTTAAAGTATATTTTGATTTTATACTATTTTTTTCCTTTTAAATTTTCACTTATCAAGAGAATGTCACATTTTCTTGTAATATAATTTCTTCAAAATTAATTTCGTTAGTTAATTTAAAATGGCACACCCCATAATAGGAAGCATGATCGGCGCAGAAAGCCATGTTGTGACAACTTCCTACAACCATTTCCAATACTGTGGACTTATTAGACTCAATTTAAGAAAATAAGAACAGGACTCCTTTCAAACATTTAAGGAAAACACAACAGACTTTTCTGCAAAATGCGAATGCTTATATGTATAATTTCCAAAGACTTTTTACAAAAATCTTGACAGAGTTTCCACTGTTTTTGTAATGTTTGCCAAGATCACAAACCCTCCATACAACCTATTTCACAACATCAGAACTTTTCACGACATAAATATAAGGCAATACAACATACAAAAAACACGACGCCTGAAACACCTACACACATGCACATATGAACACACGAGACCATTCCAATCAAGTAAAAAAGAAAACATTCCACTCAAGCAATTCCAATCTAATCAAGTAAAAACATTCAATCAAATTGAGGGTTGGACCCATCCGTAAGTTTCTTTAGGCAACTTGCCTTGCAATTTTTGCAATTCAATTTCAATACTCAATTCACCTTATCGCTCCAATCGATTAAACTCCCCTTATCTCTCCACCAATTTCATGGCCATGTCTATATAATATTTCAATGCATTTGGATGTTCCTTAAAGAACTCACCTCACGGATCCAATTCTCAACATAAGTCAATAAGGCAATCATGTCAATTCATAATTTCAACACTTAATCACTATCAAAAAGTCATGCAACTCCACCCTTTCAACTTTCACTCAATCCCAACAAGTGCTACTACAAGCAATGCAACAATAGTTCAAGCCAATCCACCACCATAATATTAAATCACATTTAAGAACAATTTTACCAAAGTTACATAATGATCTACAATATTCAATCCCTAGTCAAGAAACAACAATCCAAATACCTAACAAGTTCCATGTCCCATTCATATTCAAGAACCACGCCATCACACACATCTAGCAAATTTCAATGTTTCACTCATACTCGCATATGCTGTTTCCAATGCTTGTTTCATAGTAAAGAAACATTATACTCACTCATACATAAGAAATTTCCAAAAAAAAAAAAAAAACCAATTTATATTCAAGAGACAACAATTGCCAATACTCAATTTGTATTCAAGGGACAACTTTCTTAAAGATATCTAGGCAACTCCCGATACTCATTCTGTTTTCATACATAATTGAATGTAATCACACGCTTTCACACTCTTACATTTCAAGTAAACACATCTCAAGTACATACATAATCACTCATACGGTACAACTCCAATATATTCATAAAATAATTTCAATTAAATCAGGTCATAAGATAATATCGATTCAACCCAACATCTAGTCACAAGGAAATTAAACATCTTACAGGTGTGAAGAAAGTGAGTGATTTACTCACCATAAATTTAGTTTTCAAACTTGAATCTTTCTTTTTTTTTTTTTTTTTAAGATGACAGACAGCCACCACTTAGCTGAACCAAATTGTTTGAATTCAGCTGGAAAAGGACTTGATTTTTTTATGGGTTAGCTACATGCAGCCAGTTCAACCAACAGATAGTTCAATCTATCAAATTGGGGTTTTAGGGTTTTCAAAATTCCCAATCGAATAGGGAACTTGTAAAAACTTTAATCCCATCAAAAGATTTGGTACAAATGCACTCACCCCAGCTCGATTATGCAGTTGACAGCTCAAATTTGAGCTGGATGGAAGCTGGCTCGCCCTTGGATGCAATGCCCGAACGGAGTTGTTCGCTGCTGTCCACCGCACAGGGCACGACTTCAGCCGATGACGCGGAGCTTCTGTTGAACTTGTGCGGCTGCTGCAGACTTCCAGCGTGGAGGACGACGTGAAAGGGGCTGGCTTCGTCGGAGTAGGTCGGATCTCCTCTTGGGTGTTGGCTTCCGTCTAGTGGGGGTCTGAGAAAGGGCGCCGCTTATTCTCACGTGCGTTTTGCACACGAGGTTGGGGTATCTGTTAATCAGAAGGGAGACAAACTTAATATATAATAAATAAAATATAAAGTGCAGAATCTATCATACTAACAATTGAAGGTTTTTTTGACCCTTTTTTTTTTTGCCCCACTGCTATATGTTAGCTTCACAAACTTTTTTTTCCCCACCTAACATAAAGGCTATGTTTCGCTCTCCGAAGCAAAGTGGTGGTGTAGCCTTCATTTTTATTTCTATTTGCTTTTGACAGAAGTAAAGTTGTCAGTGTAGACTAGTTATTGGTAAGTACATAAATAATGATAACTTCATTAAATGCATGCTGATGACTTCTTAAGCACCAAGATTTTTCTCTTTACTTTATTTTGTTGTATTAAATATTTTGTTATCTAAAAATACTTTTTCTAAACTCCATTTTTTGAGAAAGTTTTAAAGAGGCTTTTGCAGGCGAGAGTTTGAAGTACTTCAATGTCTTCTTCTTGATGTCATTTTGGTTAGTGATATTTAATGTGTTGTTAATTTATTGTTCGTTGTGATTATTTATTTATGATTAATAATGATGTGGATATGCTATGTGTATCTATTCAGTAGTTTGGTGAATTACAAAAATTTATGATTTACAGTAAGCATTCTTAAAACATTCTATTGTTCTCGAGAAATAAAGCATTCTATTATTCTAGAGAAGTTACGTATATATAGCTTCAACTTTAAATATCTCTTATTCCACCTTTAAAAAAAAAGCATTCTATTATTCTAGAGAAGTTACATTTTTATACCTTCAACTTCAAATATCTCTTATTCCAACTTTAAAAAAATAAACATTGTATTATTCTAGAGAAAAAAAACATTCTATTATTCTGGAGAAGTTACGTATAAATAGCTTCAACTTCAAATATCTATTATCCCACCTTAAAAAAAACATTGTATTATTCTAAAGAAAGAAAACATTTTATTATTATGGAGAAGTTACATATATATATCTTCAATTTCAAATATCTCTTATTCCAACTTTAAAAAAATAAACATTGTATTATTCTAGAGAAAAAAAAACATTCTATTATTATGGAGAAGTTACGTATAAATAGCTTCAACTTCAAATATTTATTATTCCACCTTAAAAGAAAACATTGTATTATTCTGGAGAAGTTACGTATATATACCTTCAACTTCAAATATCTCTTATTTCAACTTTAAAAAAATAAACATTATATTATTCTAGAGAAAGAAAACGTTCTATTATTCTGTAGAAGTTACATATATATACTTTTAACTTCAAATATCTCTTATTCCAGCTTTAAAAAAAAATAACATCGTAGTATTTTGGAGAAAGAAAACATTCTATTATTCTAGAAAAGTTACATATATATATATATATACACCTTCAACTTCAAATATCTCTTATTTCGACTTTAAGAATGAGTGGTCCATACAGATGTAGTCCAAAAAAGGAAAGAATAATAATAAATTAGTTGCAAGTAGATCCCAACAAGTTGTTATCTATAAATTGGTCATGCAAGTTGGTCCCCCAAGTTAGTCCCAGCAAGTTGATATTTACTAGGGACGTGTGCTAAAACCCATCTTTAGAGCTGAGAGCTTGATCTAAGATCTGTGATCTAACTAAGACCTTCGAACTAGAAGCTCATCTTTAGGGCTGAGAGTTGAGAGTTAGATCTGAGAGTGGGGATGTGTGCTAGAGCTCATCTTCAAAGCTGAGAGCTGAGAGTTTGATCTGAGAGCTACGAGCTAGAAGCTCATCTTTAGGGCTGAAAGCTAAGAGCTAGATTTGAGAGCTGCGAACTAGATGCGCTCTGTAAGCTGGAGCTCATCTTTAAAGCTGGAGTTCATCTTTAAAGCTGAGACCTGCGAGGTAGCTAAATATATATATATATATATATATATTTTTACCGTCCTCTGATCAACAGCTGCAACATTATTCCATGGAGCATTATTCCATGGAAGTTTCAACTTATACAAACCCTCAATTGTTTATATGATAGATTATATTTATAATATAAAAATTTTATCAAGACTTTGTATTAATGATTTATAATTAAAATTGATTGATATAATGATATAATATCATTTCACTTATTAAATTAAATTATTAATTATTATTATTAATTTAATTATTTTAGATAAACCAGCAATTATAATCCTCTATACACACATATTATAGATTGATGAAAAAACATTAAACGTTCTAGAGATTTGAGAAAATGTTTTTCTTTTCCTCATTTCAAAGGATTAGATAGAAGTTCTCCTTTATTGGATTTTGTTATCCTTCATGTATTTGATAATCACCATTGTTTTAAATTCTTATACAATAAATCTTTTAAGTTATACCGTACCATGTGTTCTAAGATTGGAGCTTCACAAATGTTGTAAGGCAATTGTAAGTATTAGGCATGACAACTGAAAGGCAAGGTTGTTGTAGATAGAGGTGTACTTCTGAATACTGTGCTTTAGTTTCATCAATTTATGTGTCTGGTGTTTTGTTTTTCATTTTGTATCCATGTGTGCCATTTCAGGTTGTTCTGTTATTCAAGGTAGTGATGTTAATTTGGTTTCCCCAATGGTTGGCTATAATCCTAACAGAAGTAGTCTGTCATGTAATAAAAAAAACGTTGATGATCTTATTGCTATGCCAACTGCTGAATATCCCTAACCCAAATTATGTACAAGTTTGCATATACAATACGATCGTACAAGGGTGCTTGGTGATATATCAAACTTTGAAATCAATTTAGATGGCAAATTTTGCAATGTAGGTATGTTTTCATCTTAAGTCTTTAATGTAGCTATAGTACAATGTGATATACTTTAATTGTACTCTTAGTGGTGAGAGTGTTTCATAATAGCTCATGTGGGTAAAAGGAGAAAAACTGCTCATTTGCTTAAGATAGATGAAACTAAGCAAGTTGCTGATGATTAACCTTTAAGAAGCAATATTGAAAATTATAGTGCATCCCTTCAGAGGTTAAATTGTGGAAAGTTTAGCATAGGTTCATCTCATTAGCCTATACATTCTATTTCTAAAGATAGCTTGGAAAATGCAGCATTATTGAACATAGACGATCAATGTACTGCTGAATTTTGATTCTTTATACCATTTTCTTTGGAGAACATGTATGTTATCAAATATCGTTTGGTGGTGTTCTATTTTGTTGTTCAATTTTGTGATAGAGGTAATAAAATTGTAGAAGTTAGCTTACTTAGCAACAATAATTGTATTGATATTAGGAGTGAAGATATGCCTAATGGTATGCTTACAAGATAATCTTTAGTTGCTTTTATTTTACTTAATTTAGTTGTATAAACTAAAATGGTTCTTTGCATATTACATTAATGATGGTGATCCTGAATTTCAATGTCGCCACTTCGATGCCATGTTTTAGCTTTCATAGAAATTATCATCCAGTAGCATGTCATCACCGAAGTTCTCTCTATGTTACAGACAAGGGAAGGTTAGATTGCCATAGCCACATCAACCACTCAAATATCTCAAGTTCCTAATGGAAGACAAAGAATCACTTTAAGCAAAGGAATTTGGAGAAAATATTCGTTCCTATACTGCCTTATTTGCATTCACTTTAATGGGTGGTAAACTTGATGAAATTGTCATTCGATGTGCTAGGCCTTTTATTTATGGAATACATGGTCAAAATTTTCATTGCATTGACATTTTGCTCTCTATTGAAGGGGAATTGCCACAATACACTCAACTTTACATTTATGACACAAGTAATGAAGTCAATAATCAAATTCATGCATTAAGGTAACCACATTACCTTTTTTTATTAATTTACTCATTTGATTGGTTTTTATATTTATTATCTAGCAGTATGTTTGTTTGCTATTTAGCCGATCTTATTATTATGTATTCGTTTATTCATGGCAATTGCAACAGCATAGAACCCAAAGTAGATCATAAGATTGTTACCAAATTGAAAGAGATGTTTGATGAACACAATGAACTGACGAAGTGCTTTCGCATGGTCAAGGATGTATATGAGTTTGATAAGACTGCCAAGTTAAAGTTGAGATTGATTTGTAAGCGAGAAAGTGATGGTCGAGTTTACAACCTA
>JANHAO010011808.1:0-16740 GCA_026873985.1 Saraca asoca | reverse complement strand
AATTATGCAGAATTTTGTAAAATGAATCCAATTGACATTAAATCACAAATACACACTAACACAGCTAGAAGTAAGCAATTTTGGAGCTTAAAATGCTAAGTGAGAGGATAAATAAATGCCTCAAATATTGTGTTATCAATAGGCCTTCCTTCTAATGCCAAAATGTTAACGGTGAAATCTGATTTTGCCAAATTCCTATCAACAGAGATAAGTTCTTGAACCCCAAACTGCTTTCTGGTTAATGGAATGGGAGATGAGGAAGATAATGAAAATGGCCAAGAGGGAGAACAGCAATGGCATGCAATATTTTTAACATGGTTTGGCTAAAACCAAGCGGTACTGGTCCCTACGTACACGGTAATATTATTGATTTGGAGAAAATTCTACAAAGTTTCAGTATATTTATTTCAGCTTGCTTATAGTGATCTTCCTCTTCCTATTTATAGAAGATGAGAGGTTACAATTATAATTTTGCATGTTGTAAATAAGTTACATCAAATATTAAATACACAAGAATATATAAACTCCTACAAATCAACTTTTATAGATTACTTTTTACGGGCGGGTCCCTTGTCTGTGAGCTGA
Organism: Saraca asoca; assembly: GCA_026873985.1. Lineage (NCBI taxonomy): Eukaryota > Viridiplantae > Streptophyta > Magnoliopsida > Fabales > Fabaceae > Saraca > Saraca asoca. Next base: position 16,155 of record JANHAO010011808.1, on the reverse strand, counting down.
CATAAGCTTGTTTGGTGCTCCATCTCGTTGAGCTTTCATCCAGGCAATGCATTGCATCTCGCAAGCTGTTTCTAGCTCAGGGTCATCAATGAGGTTGAACTCACTCTTGACGAGATAAGCTTAGAGGGGTAGTTTATTTCTTGATGAGCTGGACTTCTAACCTTGGGTTTTGTTGTGTCTCAACCTCACGATTAACAAGGTGGCACCTGCTAGGCAACTTTAGCGAGCTAGACTTCTTTTGTTTGGTCTTAGCTTCCATCAAGCCTCTTCCTGTCTACTTTGCGAGACTAGATTTTACCCACAACAAGTTTCTAATTAATTAAAACATGAGCTGTTAAATAATCAAAAGAAGATGGATAAATTAGGAAAATAAATACAATTGAAAGTTTTATTCTAATAAGCAATACGTTACTTGGAATAATTTCTTAAAAGGCAGTTTTTTTCCCCTAAAACGTTAGTACATCAAACACTTCTAAAATATAAAAAGATGCTACTTTATCAAATTAAAAAGTTAAAAGCTAGCTTTCTTAGTGTACAAACCACACTTCTAAGTAAGTTTTCAACAATTTTTTTAATCATTTTAGGCTCCACTCAAAATGTTCTTTCAATGCTTTACTAAAATTATTCAATTTATTATCTTATATCATTTAATTGTAATATAGAATAAATGAATTTAATAAAATATTTAATAGAATTAATTTTACTCAATATCCAAGTAAACATAGGAGGTGTACTTTTTAAATTCATTTCCAAATCTTAAATGAGTTCATGACCTCGAAAACACTAGAGGTATTTTGTGGATAAGAAAATTAAGGACATAAATGGTTTGTTTGTAAGTGTTTTCAAGTGTTTTTATTTTATTATTTTTTAAAAATAATTCTAAAAATTATTTTTTTAAAACAAAAGAATAAAAAACTTGTTTGGATGTAAATTCTGAGAACAAGTGATTTCTTTATTTTTAAAGAAAATTGAAATATATTTAATATTATTTACAACTTTACCATTAATAAAAGCAGGTGTTTTCTTTATTTTTGAAAAAATCTAAAAACAGTTTTGCACAAAAATAAGAAAAACACCTAAATGATGTTTTCTAAAGACAATTTTTTCAGTTACAATTTTATAAAATATTTTTTTAAAAACTTTTAAAAATAGTTTACCAAACAAATTTTTTTTATTTTTGTAAAACAAAAAAAATAAAAGAAACTGTTTTCCAAAAAAAAAAAACAGTCTGCCAAATAGGCCTAAAAATTATTATAATTATGAATTTTCATATTAAATGTTATATTCTATTTCATAACTCTTGTCTCCAAATTTGCATGAGTAAAAAATAATAAATACATAGGAAATTAATAATTTTCTGTTAATAATTCTCTCTTGTAATAAGAAAAAATAGCAAACAAGAACGGAGAGTAAGCTTGCTTGGACATACTGAGCTGACTTGACTAGTTATATTTGAATTTTCCACTTGGAGATGGACATGGACGAGCAATAGCCACGTTGAGGACCACATAGCCATGAGAGTTTCTCCTTGTGCTTCGTGTTCTCCTCTGATTTTTCATCATGAGGAAAACTTCACTTCCTCAACTATTCTTCTATCATAACGCTCGGAACCGTTTGGCTGCCCAGAAAATTTCTGAATCGCCAATGGAGAAATCCTCAGAGGGTAATTGAACTCCGTTCTTCCCTCAGAATTTTGTAATTGATTTTAGATTTAGATTTTGTAGCCATTTTAAATTCAAATTCTTAGAAGTTCTACGACAACAGCATTTTATGATTATGTTGTTTTCTTTTTGTTGGGTTTCTTAGGTACGGAAGGAATCAATCAGGCGAGGGAGGCCATTTGTAAAGAAACATGCGACTTCAGTGCAAAGAAGCGGTTTTCAGATGATATAATGCCTCACATTCTTCGTCTGTGAGCACTCTTCCTCTCTAAATTCCGATGCAACTAATCTGAACTTTATCTTTATTATTCAATTAAAGTTATGGCTTTTCTATTTATATGAGAATTTGGACTGTGAAATTTATGCATGTACAGAGTAGCCACTGGCCAGGAAAGAAAAAAAAAAGATATAGAATTCAAGGAGAAGAATAAGTTAGATTTTGATTTTCATGATGAATATATCGACGAAAAGACAAGTCCGTTTATAGGTTGGTTTCTAGTAGTTGCTAGGTAATAATATTTTTTTTTTAATATTGGAAGTTTAGTGGTGTTAGACTTTTATTGTCACATCAAATACAACGTCCCCTTTTGATTGTATATCTTATTCTGGTTCAGCGGGCTGACAGGGCCGTAGATGTGGGAAAATGAATTACTAGTTTATGTGAAAACTGATTTGATGATATCTTAACTGTTAAATGAAATATAGTATATGAGTCACAAGATAAAATTACTTGTGGAACAAGGGTCTTACATATTATAAGCGTGAACACCATCAACCAATTTCTTCAGTCATTGTTTTCTTTAAGTGTTGGCATTTTACAATTGCTTATACCTTGAATAACCTCCTTTCTCTGTCCCTCCAAATGCTTATAATCAAGCTCAATAGGGTTTACTTCTATTTTAAACAAGTCTCAGGCTTATTTTAAAGTGCTCAATCAACTATGTGGCTAACCATTTGAGTCTAACATTCATAAACAACTCAGACCATGATTTGTAATGAACAGTATATGTTTGAAGAGAAACTTGGGAAAGAACCATTAATGAGATATGAGTGTTGGGTGGAACTTATGGAAATTGGCTACATTTAAAATGAGGTTGAACCAGTGAGAAAAATTTGTGAATTCACGCTCAAACAAAGTGGCCAGCAGCCTTAGCATAGGCTGTTACTGTTCTCTCTAGTACCTACTAATACTATGGTGATAACATTTAGGTTATAGTGATGCTAGGTCTTGCTCTTTGTGCAATTGCACATTAGGATGTATATAAGTGCTGACCAGTTATAAGCCTCAGTTTTGAAAACAAATTATTGCTTTTTTTAGTACAAATATTAAAATATGCTATTTTTTTAGTTTATTTGCATGCTTAAAATTTTTCCTTGTTTTCAATGTTTCTTTTACTGATGAGACCCTTATCAGACTTTTTGTTAGGATATCCCTTATGTTTTGGCATCCAAACCTCACAGATGTTTCTCTTCACATAATCAGGATCTTTATATGTCATATTTTTCAGGTATGCGGCCTGTGCAACACCTGGTGACTTTGAGATCTATTCCTCAGATGCTTCCTTTGAGGATCCACTTATGTCTGCCCATGGGTATGTTGTTCAACTTATTATAAAATTTTATATATTTTACTAAAGTATCCATGCAAAATGCCAAATAAAAGTCTAAATGGATGGTCTTATTAAGCTGGTAAATACGATATTTATTATGATCTTATGCTTTTGCTATGCTATTATCCATGGTAAGGATTAAGTTTTTTGTTCCATTTGCTTCATTTCAAAAAGCATGTCCTGGGTGAGAAATATAGTCAGGCTGCAAAATATGCTGAGATATGAGAGAAATGGAGAAAAACTCATGATTGGTGTGGGTTTTTTTAGAATCTAGTTTTTGCTAATAAAATCCCCATCTTGCAATAAAATCTAAGATCTCTATGGTATAGTGGAAGCAAGCCAAAACTCCTCTACACAGATGGGAAAGAACTTGTTTCACATAATAGAGATGAACTTGCTATTCCACATACTTAATATCATCATCTTTTTTCCTTCAATCTTTCAAAGAAATATCAATTGCCAAATGATACCAAAAGCTCAAACTGTCAAGAGAAGGCCCATGAATGATATTAATATATTTCTAATAAGTATTACTAATATTTTAGAAAATGGACTAGAGTGGTTGGTTCAACCGAAAAACCAGTGAACTAGTCATGTGTCTGGTCAGGTTGTGCCTAAAAAATTAGTCCAAAAGCTGGTAAACCAATATTGAACCATGTAAACCAGTCACGGTTTTCATGGTTGAACCAGTTCAGGATTTTTTTTACTGATTTTACTAAAACAATGCCATTTGATTTTTTTTTTTTTTTTTTTTGAGTAAAACTATGTAGTTTTGTGATATTTAATCCCCACTATATGTTAAAGCACTAAACCATCTCTGCTGCACACATTCAGAGATGTAAATTAATATGCCTTGCTACTTCTTCAAGAATCAATTTTCTCTCTGATGCTTCTCTTATCAAATTTTTCATTTTTAGTTTTTCTTTTCTTTCGAAAATTTTCTTTCTACATATTTTTAATATATTTAATCCTTACTGATTTATGTTAAAACATTTGTTTCTGATTATTGATGCTGCATTGCTTGACTGCTACACTCCACCATTGCTTTTAATGGATATTTGATGTGGAGCACTCAGAAACATGAGAAAGGACTTTTTTGGAAAGGACTTGGATCCCTCCCTTTAGTTTGGCCATGTTGGTGTTATTTTAGGAAAGAGAATAGACACAATTTTTTGTGGGCTTTTGCATAGAATTTTAAGTGTCATGGCACATAAAGATGGTGTCATATCTTCTAAAATGAGAGTACCATGTCCAAACTAAAAGGATATAGTCCAAATTCTCTTAAAAAAGTATTTGATTTTACATTTATAGCCATGTCTCTTATATCTTAGTCAATAACCATTCTTGGTCCTTCCTTTAATAAACATTGCTAAAGGAAGGACCAAGAATGGTTTTATTACAAAACACGCCTCCAGACAAAAGCTCTTTGGGCTTATGGATGGACAGACTACAGACAGTACCTAAAATTATCAGGATAATCAAAAATATTTATCAAATTGGGCAAGACAAGATATTGAACCTTGGACCATTGGGTCGAAAAGGCTTTGATACCAATGTTATAACCCTTTAAGAGAACCTGACCCTAAAAGCTAGTTTTTGGTGGAGAAGAGCCTCTTTGGTCATATGTTAGCATGGATCTTTTATCTACAAGTGGGACATATTTTTGGCATATAACAATTTCCCACACTTTTGCATTAATGTCCTCTGCATGCAACCATCTTTAGGGGTTCATTGTTAGGGGTATGATACTAGGCAGTTCAACCTCACCCTATTTCACCTTCCCTTACCTCTTCGGGTGGTAATGGACTCTGGTGGTGGCCCCCTGATGCTTCCTCAGCAGTCTTCCTTATTGTCAGTGTTCTAATTCAAACAATAGTGAAAAGCATGAGTTTGGCTCAGATACTAGGTCAAATGCCAATTGATCACAAAAGCTAAGCTGTCAGGAAAAAAGTACAACAATGGTTTTATTACTTAACAAACATTTAAGGGGTGGCTCTGAAATGAGTGGGAATAAAAGTTAAATGAGAATTTGCTAGGAATCTCTTTATTAATTGTAGAGACAATAGTGTAATTATGGTTTGTTGGCCCCATATCTTTGAATATTAATGGGGCAATCACAGGTATCTCTTTTGTACTAATCTTCTTAAAGGGTTCATACTATAAGCATGTTTGAATTTTTTAGAGTAAATCACATTGACCTCCCTTGGGGTTTGATAAAATTATAGCGCCATCTCTTATTTTAAAACTACAGATACCTATCTTACTTTTAGTTCTATCATAGTATAAAATCCCGGTCCCTTTCTCTAGACATAGACATATATTCCCTGTATTTAGTTGAAGCAAAATGAAAACCTCCCTTTTGTTTTCAGCATGAAGGGAGGACAATGAAATTTTAGAAACAATAAAGAATGTCTCTGTAATTTCATCATACTTCAATGGAGGTCATTGTAATTTTTCTTTCTATTAAAGTATTTAGCTTCCTAATTTTACTTTATTTCTTTCATTTGTTCAGTAAGACATTGAAATTTCTCAAACATATGTACAAATTGTCTTATACAATTGATAATATTGATACCGCAGGGTGCAGCAGATCAAATCAGCATTCTATTCTCTTTCTAAGGTTCTATTAGCTTCATGATGATCGGTTTTGTATCTTTTTCTTGTTCATCTACACTTTATTTCACACTCAATGTAAATTTATAATGTGTGGAAGATAATCCTGACCAAAGGAATATTTGGTTGAAAAATATTGAAATGAAAGTCAGACAAAATACAGTTAACATCCCTGAAGTAGTCATGATGTTTCTTTTTTTTCTTTTTTAATAGTTCTATGTATTTCAATTTAATCCTAAATGTTTCACAATTGTTATGATGTTTTTGTAGCAGCTAACTCTGTTTAATTATTTGCATAAAATGATGATGTGGCATCTATGTGGACACCCTTCTAGCAACTATAGACTGAATAGCAGTTTAAATTATTTAAAAAAAAAAAAACTGTCATTTTGTTTAGTGGATTGTGTTTTGTTCAGATTTTAGTGATAATGGGAGGATTAGATGGGTTTTTTCCAAGTCAAGTTGTTAGCAGTTATTAGGTCCATCATTAATAAAGAAATGTCCACATTGGGGCCAAGTCATCATTTTTATTAATTAATTTTAAGAATGATACGATTTAAAAGCATTTTGGAAGAGACTGGAACAAATCAAACTTTTAAGAAGAACAGAGCATCACAAACATCAGGGATAAAAGTTGTACTTTGCTCATGGAAGTATAATTTCAAATACTAGTGTTGCACCTTTGGCATTTATTAGTGACCACATTTAGTATTTTCTTATGCTTTTGTTTGTACTTTCTATAGAACTTATGTTTCTGTTTATACTTGATGAAAAAGGTTGCGCGGGTGTGATTTTGGTGATCAAAATATATCTTGGTGTTTAAGATGCTAGTTAATCTCATGTATCTGCCACTACTGTTGTATATGTTTGGCAGTACTAAAGTTTGTTTTAGCATAATTTGAGGTAATACTAATGAATCTTGAGATTCTTGACCATATAATCAAGCATTTTGGTAGTGGAAATTTGACAATGAAGGATGACTCTTTTCTTTTTCGGGACTGAAAGATTGTATTCAAAGATTAGCAGTCAGCTTTGGTTCATGACGGTTACATAGTACTTAATTTCAGCTTCAGTAACCAACTATGAGATAAAATGAACTTATCTTTTCTGGTTATTTTCTTCACTCGTTTGATGCTGCCAGATGTGTTAACACTTGGAATCTTTTTACCTCATTATACGTTAGGTATTTAGTGAGTCCAGAATTGTGGAATACAGTATTGAAGAAAATATGGTTTCACCAGAAAAACAGGAGGTTGGTAAATTCCTGTCACCTGAAAGTTGTTTGTAGCTCTGCTTTGTAATTTTTTCCTTAAAGATCTGAGTTTGTTGACATTACACACAGATATTAATCGATAATAAACAACATTACAAATTCTTGGGAAAGGACATAGATATGATATCACTTATCAAGTTGTATGTTGTGCATGGGAAAGTTGTTCGCCATGAGGACTGGTATGTTCTCAGCTCCAAAAGTCTTGATGCTTTCTGCTTGCTTTTCTTTTGCTTTATTATTCAATTTGAAATTTTACACTTTGTTTTTTATGGGCCAGGGGTGTCAATATGATAGTTAATTATTTGTTAATCATCCATTGAACAGAACATATAATTGCCCTATACTCATTTTTAATCCTTCGCATTTATTGGGTTTGTGATTGATTTTATCTTCAGTCTGGTTTGTGTATGCTTCTCTTGCATGTGCACATTTCGGAATGCATAGTACTTGAGGTGAGAAAATGGTCATAAGTCATCTTAATGAGAATTTATACTAGGATTAAAGGCGTTGACAATGTAAACTTATATCCCAAGTTATTCTTCAAAAGAGTTAACATAAATTTTAATTTGATTGTAGTTACAAACACTTGAAATTGGAGATTTTATGGATGGCTTGGGGGAAGCCTCAGCCAGAAAACTTTTAAATTTACTAAAAGATATAGTTAACAAATAAAACTCTAATGCTTAGTCTAATAAGGAATAGATAGATAATTACTAAATAATCTAAAACAGATAACTATCTACATTATTTACATAATTCTACATTCCCCCTCATGCTAGAGCATGTATGTCATATGCACCAAGCTTATTACAAATATAATCAACCCTTAGACCTCGGAGAGATTTGGTTAAGATGTCTACTAGTTGATCATTAGAATTGGTGAAGGAAGTCCAATGTCTCGTGATAGAACCTTTTCTTGAACAAAATGACAATCAATTTCTATATGTTTGGTTCTTTCATGAAAAATCGGATTGGATGCAATGTGCAAAGCTGCTTAATTATCACAAATGAGTTTCATAGGTCCTATCTCACAAAACTGTAGCTTTTGGACTAGTTGCTTCAGCCATACCAATTCACAAGTAATTAGAGCCATAGCTCGATATTCTAACTTGCTTTTATGTAGCCATGGAGATAAGTAGGCGTACAGAGGCAATCTTAGCCACAGGAGAGAAAGTATCAGTATAGTGAACTCCGAAAGTTTGGATGGAGCCTTTAGCTACAAGACAAGCCTTTAAGCAATCAACTTCGCCATTGGGGTGAACTTTCATGGTGTAAACCCATGAAGATCTTACAAGTGTTTTACCAGGAGGTAAAGGAACAAGATCCCATGTTACATTGGAATCTAAAGCAATCATTTCATCAATCAGAGCATGGCTCTAACCCAAATGAGAGAGAGCCTCCTCGACTATCTTAGGTATGAAAACAGAAGATAAGGTAGATACTTAACTATAGTGGGTTGGTAATAAGCAATGATAACTTAAAAAATTGTAAATGGGATGAAGGTTACAAGTGGAACAATTACCTTTATGGATAGCAATGGGAATCCTATCAAGAGGATTTGGGGCCAGTGCAACCGTTTGGATAGAAGGTGAATCACCTAGTATTTCGGTAGGAGCTTCTTTAGTGTCTACCATGCGAGGACATCGATAGTAAGTGAGAAGTGGAGGCAGCTGATCTTGGAGTTGAAAAATTGGTGATTCTAGAGAGGTGAATTGAGGGGTGGGTAGAACTTCAGAGACTATGGAGGACTCAATGGATGGGGTGAAATATAGAGATGTTTCAAAGAAGGTAACATCAACTGAGACATAGCAATTATTCAATGTTGGAGAGTAGCATTTGTATCCTTTTTTAAGACGAGAATACCCTAAGAAAAGACATTTGGTAGCATTAGAGATTTTGTGAATGGCTTGGGAGAAACCTTAGCCAAAAAACTTTTATTTATACTAAAAGATATAGTTAACAAATAAAACTCTAATACCTAGTCTAGTAAGGAATAGATATAGATAATTGCTAAATAATTTAAAACAGATACCTACCTATTTTATTTACATAATTCTACACAAACTAAAAGCAAATTGGATTTAAGTGTCTTCACTTTGATGTCTTACAGCATTTGTAGTGTGAGAAGAAATTGACTGATTAAAAAACACTGGAAAAATCTGTTGATATGTGATGGCAATTCGCTGAAGGAAATTTCTAGTAAGGCAATGTCCCACTTGAGTGTTTTAAATTAGAGAACTACACATTTTTACCACCACAATTATTTTGGAATGGATATGGTGAATTTAATTTGGTAAGAGATTTCTAGTGTCATAAACCCGATTTAATTTCATGTTAGTTTCCATCAAATTAAGTTAAAATTATAGCTTATTCACATTTGGTATAGCTTTGTTTCACTTTGCCCACCGATGATTTAAAAATTGACAATTAATCCACCTGTGTTTGACTCCATTAACAAAGTACTTACCCTGAAATTTTCCATCCACTTTTTGACAAAAAATAGCACCCGCCATTTACTTGACCCTATTTTCCTGTAATTCATCTACCCTGTTTTGCTTGTGGATAGCAGAGCACATTGCAAATCCCTATGAACTTGAATAACGAACAAAATCTGGTGTCTATTTGTCATCGATGCCATAATTACACTGCAAAGAGTGCATCTATTCAGAAGTTTGCTGCTTCCATTTCACAATCTAAATTGCAAAAAACTACATAAGAGTATATTATTTTGATTTTTCAAAATCTAACATCCTCATGTCTTCAAAATTTAACTTCCTCCTGTTCTAAATCTTATCTCTGCTGAAACATCAATATAAATTATTCATCTAGTTTCAAGTGCATTCGTGCTGTTATGATCATTGTTCATTGTTTCCAGATGTTTTCATTGTTGATTTTGCTGTTTATAAGATTGAAAGATATCTTTGCAACATATATTGTGTTTCTCTTTGGAGATGTTATTATCTAAGATTTGTAGAGTGTTATACTTTGTGGGTTAATTGCCACTTTTTAGCCACTAGTGAGCAATGTAAATCGACCTATACTATTGCTACAAACAAAAAAAAAAAAAAACTCAATCAACACTTTGTGACTAAACTTGTGGAAACACACAAGGAAATAGAAGGCCTTATCATCTGGAATGGAGTGAAAGAAAAAGATGGCCTCAAGAGATATGTCACTTTCAGTACATGATCCAGACCAGGGATGGGGATGGGTTTTAGGTTGGCACTGAGGGAGAAACAGAAATGACATAACTACCGCAGACGCTTAACCAAACAGCCCCTTGAGTGAGATTAAAGCATGAACACACCATTCAAAGATCTGATTTTTCTTCTCTTCTATTTCCTAGGCGATGAAATAAGATAAACTAGGTTAAATTACTCTGTTGCCTTTGTAGTTTCACTCAATTTCTAATTAGGTCCTTATAGTTTAAAAGTTTTAAATGGGATATTTATATTTATTATTATTTATTTCTAATTGGATACTTCTTGTCCTTTTCCTATTAAACTTTGTTAGCAATTGACTTACATGAATAATAATTTATTAGTGGTTTATGGAGTTATTATTAGTGGTTTATGGAGTGAGAGACAAATAATCCATTATTTCTCTCTAAATATAGACAAAGCTATAGGGTCATAACATCTTTCATCGAAACTCATTAGCATTATGAAATACTTGTAAGATTAGATGTTGCAAGGATTTAATTCTGAGATTCGGCTTTGATATTTTTATATTAAGTCAAAGACTCATTTGACTTAAATATCTTAATGATAAACCACGGCTCAAGAATGCTTTAATTTGGGGAAACATGGTGAATAGCATGCAGAAAGTTATGTTCCATCTTAAGGTGAAACACTTAACAATTGATCAACATGACCATAAATTAGCAAGTCTTTGGGGCACATTTGCATTTTGCAGTCCTTTGGGCCTGTTTTATTTTAGGAAATGCTGGACTTCATCGCTCACATTTAAAAACTTTGTTGCTTGTAATTTATAACAAAGTAGTACTATCTTATTCTGTTGCAGGATGACTTGTAGATAGAAACACATAAATAATAAGGCGTTGGCTATTAAAGTGAAGTATATTTGGTTGTTTTCATGCTAAGTAAACAATGATGATTTTCATGGCTCAAGTCAATTTTTGTTCAATTCTTTAGAAAAATGAAAATAATAATTCCTCCTGAATGACTAAGTTTCTGCTTCAAATAGGTGGGACAAAAAACCATTTTGGAATAGGGAAACAGTTGAGCTGCCACTGCTCGGTCGGGCTGCAGAAATCACTCGTAAAGGTGCAATGCTAGCAACTCATATGTTGATGAGGTTTGGGAAGGATCCAACCACTTGAAAAAATTGTATTATTCAGAGAAACTATTTTGTGCTTAGCCAAAAACGGTACATGTTTCTTACTTGGGATGTCGTTGAACCACGTACATGACTTGGGTGAATGCTAGAATTTGTGTAGAATTTTAGCAAATCAACACTTGCACATACTAAATCGTTTTATGATCATATTCATAGTAGAACCTATATTTGAAGTAACTATTTTGATGCCAAATGATGATTATTAGGCTGAGGCCAATGCTTGTTTTGGAACACCGAAGAAATTCAGTGTGCTTTTAGTGCAATGCAACCGTAGTTTGTGGTAATTATGCTTAGTGAACACTACTCAGTTATTGGTGGGGGAAAGAAATGTAGTTTTCTAAGGCATTTCTCAGTCTGCGGTCACTACTTGATTTCTAATTCTTTCTTTATGAAATTATTGGGTACCCTGAGATTGTAGTTAAGTAATATGCTGTTGTCAGGTAACGAATATGGAATTGATTTTTTATTAAGGATCATACAAGTATGAAACAATATTTCAGAAAATGTTTGTTATGCTTAGTGCTTGTTTGTTATTGTAACTAAAATTCTTAATAATTAATTATAGGTTTAGTTATTGATTATACTACTTATAGAAATGCTTAGTTGAACATTTAAAATCTTTCAATAATTAATTATAGATAATAATTTCAATTAAACAAAAAGAGAAACATTAAGATTTATATTCATATTATTCTTAATTTTCTTTTCTTTTATCATCATTGTTCTTACAAAGAAGGACAAAAACTCTCATTATTCTCCCTTTTTTCATTGCATTTTTTAGTAATTTAATACTAAAAAAATGACCTCTTTTATATGTCATCTAAACAATAATAGATTGTGTATAATCATTTATTAAATGATGTTACTAAATATAAGATAGATTTTATATACTTAATTATATTTATAATTAATTATCTCATTGTTATATCATATTTTATATACTTAATTATGTTTATCTCTTAATATTATGCACAAAATCAAAAATAATATTTCAAAAAATAAGCTCTTGATATTATGTACAAAGTCTGAAACGTGGTTATATTTGTTAAAGAAGAAAGAATTGTGAAATCATGCTTTACAATAAGGCAGTTACATTTATTTATATGGAAAAATGCATAGAAGAAATAGAGTTATAATAGACCCATGGCTTATTGATCTCTTTAGACTCATAACTCAATAAATCTATTTACTAACACTATCTCTCAAATTAGAGTATAGATATCAAACATGTCCAACTTCTTACAAATATCCATTCATTTTTCAAAAGTGCTTTAGTAAATAAATCAGTAAGTTGTTCTCTAATTTTAATATGTCTAAGATCAATAACCCCTTCTTGGAGTTTCGATCTAACAAAATGACAATTAGCCTTTATGTGCTTTGTTCGCTCATGAAAAACTGAATTTGTAGTAACGTGAATGGTAGCCTGATTATCACGCCATAATTGCATAGTTCTAGAAGGCTTAACCCCAAGTTAATGAAAAGGTAAAAAGTCACATAAACTCAAATGTAACATGAGCCATAAGCTGATATTTAGATTTTGTACTTGATCTACACACAACAACTTGTTTCTTGCTTTTCTAGGATACAAGATTTTTACCAACAAACACACAATACCCTTAGACATGTGATGCATAAGACATGCTACCCAGTCTACATTAGAAAAGCCTTTAACTTTGCAATGATCATGATTTTTGTACAATATTCCATCTCCTTGTATCTTATTGAGATATTTTAGGATATGTATAATTGCATCCCAATAAGAGGTTTTTCAAGAATTCTTGAATTGACTTACTACACTTGTTGGAAAAGGAATATCAAGCTTGGTGATAGTAAGGTAGTTCACTTTTCATATTAACCATTTGTATCATTTTGGATCATCTAGTAATTCTCCAATTTCCAATCCAAGCTTGCATTTTGGATTATAGAGATATCACATGATTTGGTACCAAGTAAACATGTTTCACTTAATAGATCAAGAACATGATTTCCCTATGAAAAGAAAATTCCTTTCTTATTTCGAGTGATTTCAATGCCTAAGAAGTACTGAAAGTGTTTCTAGGTCCTTAGTATGAAATTTGGTTTGAAGAAAAGCTTTCAATTTTGAAATATTTAAGCTATCATTGCCAGAAATTACAATATCATTTACATGATGACAAGAAGAATACAACCCAAATTTGATTGTTTATAGAATACAAAATGATCATGGTCACTCTTCTTTATCCCAAATTATATTATCTCATCACTAAATCTTCCAAATCAAGCTCGAGGAGATTGTTTTAATCCATACAATGATTTTTTTAATCGACATACTTTTCCATACTCCCTTCGAGCAACAAACCTAGATGGTTGTTCTATATACGTTTCTTCAAGTAAATCATCATGTAATAAAGCATTTTTTATATCAAGTTGATGAAGAGCCTAGTTTTAAGAGGCAATAAGAGAGATAAATAAACAAATTGAAGTAATCTTAGCAATTAGAGAAAAGGTTTTAGATTAATTTATGCCATAAGTTTGACATACCCTTTGGCCACTAAGCAAGCTTTCAATCAGGCAATAGAACAATCTGGATTAAATTTCACAATAAACACTCATTTGTTTCCAATAGGTTGCTTATCATGTGGCAAAGGCACAACATCCTTTATTTGATTTACCTCAAGAGCCACCATTTCTTTCTTGATAGCAACTCATCACCTCTCATAAGAAAGTGTCTCTGAAATTGATTTAGGAATAGTAGTAAAATCCAATAAGGTAATAAATGATTGTGAAAGGGCAAGTACAGATGAATATGACACAAAGGCAAAGATAGAATGAGGGTGATTATAGGTACCTTTTAAAGGAAAACTACGAAGACATTTTCATTGAGTAATAAGTAAATCAAGGTTAGAGGACACATGAGGAGGATATGGTGAGGAAGAGGCCGGTAGAAGAGATGAAGCTGATGGGGGATCTATATGGGTGCTACACCTAATGTCTCAGCATTGTCAAAAGGATGAGCTACAACTAGTACTTGTACTCTATAAGAATAAACATACTTAATAGGAGGGGAAAGCTAAGTTTTAGTTGAAGAAACCTGAGAATCTTGAGTAATAGAATACATAGGAAAATGTTAATCAATATATTCAAACTCTGATATCGAGGATAGAGACTTTGAATATCCAAAAAATGAAATAAATTCAAAGAAAGTAACATTGGAAGATGCAAATAATGACTTAATTCAAGATAATAACATCGATACCTTTTTTTAGTTCAAACGTGCCCAAGAAAGACACATTTTAAAGACCAAGGATCTAGTTTAAGAACCTGAGGACAATGATCCTGAATGAAACAAGTACAACAAAAAATATGTGGAATTAGAGGAAATGATGATTAAGAAAGAAACAACAAGGAGTAAGATACCTAACCATCAAGAATTGAAGATGCCATGTGATTTATCAAAAAAACAAGTTGTGGAAACTGCATCTATCAAGAACACTTTAGGTACTTTCATTTGAAACAAGAGAGCACGAGTAATCTCTATTAAGTGATGGTTTTTCTTTCAACTACTCCATTTTGTTGTGGAGTAGCTGCATAAGATGACTGATGAATTATACTATAGTGTGACAAATATTAGGAAAAATGTGTTGAAAAATACTCTTTAGCATTATCACTTTGTAAGTTGTGTATAGATGTTTAAAAATGATTCTTAATTTTCAAGATAAAAAGCACAAAAGGTAGCAAATAACTTTGATCAATTACTTCATTAAATAAAGCTAGAAAAGTTTTGAATAATCATTAACAAAAGTAACAAAGTAACAATAACCAAATTTTGAAATAACTGGATAAGGACTCTAAACATCTAAATGTACTAACCCAAAAGAGGATGCAACCCGTTTAGTGACATAAGACTGACAATGTTGTTTAGCAAATTAACATGACTTACAATCTAAAGTAGAAATGGAACTTAACCTAGGACACAATTTTTTTAAAGATACTTAGTAGGAATGACCCAAATGACAATGTGACTTATATGGAGCAAGGATAGCAGAAGTAGCAATTAGCTAAAGAACTTTTTCATCAAGCATATACAACTCGCTAAATTTGTATCTCCCACAAAAAATCTTCTTTGTCAAAAGATCTTGAAAAATACAATAACTAGGAAAAAAAGAAATACCACAATTATAGATATGTGTTAATTAACTACAAAAAGTAAATTAAATGAGAACTTAAGAAGACACAAAACACTAGACAAAGAAATATTAGGTGCATCATTTACTGTATCACTTCCAATAATAAAATCAATAAACCCATTTGCTAAAATAACATAAGAGGTAGAAAAGGTTTGAAAAGAAGACAAGATACATTTATTAACTATCATATGATCAGTAGCCATTGAATCAATAACCCATTTAAAATTGGAATTGGAATTGGAAAAACACACAATGGGTTTACTTGTCTGAACCATAGCGGTAATAGATTGGGTGGGTGATGACTGAGAGATCTGAAGTTGAATGTATCAAGCATACTCATCTTTAGACATGGCTATATTTTGAGTGATCTTAGTTTCTTGTGTAGGAGTTGTAAGAACTGGTCCGGCCAAAGAGGGGAAATTTTAAAATTTTTCTTCAGAAGACCCTCACTGTGGCCGAACCCTTCCCCGGAA